>DWAV01002990.1:0-10312 GCA_018231305.1 Noctuana lactifera | reverse complement strand
GTATGCTCCAGGCCTTCCCCGGTTGTGGGGAGAGACCCGTGCCCAGCAGTGGGACATAAAAAGGGTTGAAGGCATTGTGAAGTTAACGAAACACATAAAGAACGTACAAAATTTACTAAAACTGTAATACGAGTAATTTTCAGTTTAAAATATCCGTTGGATTTTCTTATTTTCAAATCGCTTGCAGACTTTGACGACCCGCGTGGTGCAGTGGTTACCACGCCAGTCCACCATTCGACGGGTCCCGGGTTCGATCCCCGGCAGGGCAGAAATTTAAATGATAAATTTAGATTTCTGTTCCCGGTCTGTGTGTTTGTGTAATTGTCTTTGTGTGTGTCCACGGCGCCCACGACACAGATAATCCTATGGGGCTGTGAATGTGAAGCGTTATTTACTTTAAAATTTCTTAAAATTGTCTTTCTTCTATCAACATTTTGAAATGCACACCGAATTGATGCGGAGCACAGAAGGACATATCACCTCGAAATTAGTTCGATTTATATACGAATGTTAGTTACGAACCAAGTATATCAAAACCCGTAGAAGCTTCAGTCCTTATCTAGCTGGAAGGATTCAGAGGAGATATACAAAACCTGAATAAGCTATTATGAACGCTATTTCTACCTAGACGCATTTAAATGTTGTTAAACGAGCAGCGATTAAAGATTGAGTTGCATTATGGCGTTAAAATAATAAACTTAGAGATGATAATACCGACTGATTCGCAAGTGTTTAGTGTAAATATTAATTATTATTATTATAATGTTATAGAATCATCACTTTGCGATCGGGTGTGCAGTCTTAACAATCAGTGTCCGTAATAATGTAAATGTTTACGTCTAGTGAAATCGGGAATTGCATTGTCACATTTATCACAATATTGAACGCTCTTGTGCAAAATTGGGGTATTCCTATGGGGTATACCCTTGTCCATAAAACCTGCTTCACCCTGTTAAGTGTTATCTTTATCCCCTCTTTGATGTATAGGGGCAACCAAGGAAGTATTTGACTCACTCTCTACTTGTGTTATTTTGTAACCATCTGCTTTTATGTCTGTTATTCTTGACACTTCGGGTTCACTTGAAACTTCTATCTAAATTTCCTTTGATAGTTTAAATATCTCTTGAGACTTTGTAAATCGAATGTTGGTTCCTTCCGGAGTCAAAACTTGTAATTATACACGACATGGTAATAATAATATGATTTCTTAGTTGCACTCCGTCATCAATAGAAATTTGTATCGTGTTTATTTAAGAGGTTTAACTGAGAGCAAGGCCGAAAGTTCGGTACCGGTGTCGGCTGAAAATTTAGTTTCGGTCGGACATGACAAAATATTATATCTATTTTCATCATTATGATGTCCTAACATTAGGGCAACACTAAGTACTTGGGCTGCCATCACTGAAAATGAAGCATATCGTTATATCGTTCGATTAAAGACTTCCGTACTTTTATAAATTACAAGTTTCTCTTTCCTATATTTATTAGGTCTTATACAATATTTTTACTGAATAGACGAGGCGCATGTGTAGGAAAAGAAACGTTATCACAAAACGTTAAGATTGCATTTAGCGTGGACTAGACAGGTTAAATTTATCATAGAAAGTGCTATCGCAGTAAGAGCTTGTAGGGAGTGAAAGATTTAGTAGTTTTTTTATTTACTACCTACAAATGCTTTACTGTTTTCTGTTTTGTTTAGATCTATTTTATTAGGTATAGTTTTGATTTCTATCCTGAAAACTATATATCATGCGGGGCCTAATTGACAGATTTATATGAAATCGCGCTATGTTAATAAATCATTACTACTTATATAGTTGGATACTTAACATGTAGTGTAAATAAAAATATTGTTACGAAGCATTTTGTCAACAATTCACATTGAAATTGTTTGATTTTTTAAATTTTACATAATTATGTTTATTTTTATTTGGCTTTTGTTAACTAATTTAAGTCTGAATTCTTTTTGATTTCTCTTTATTTATTTTATTTGATAATAATATAAGGGCGATTGTTCTATGTTAGTTAAAAGTAAGAACCGAGGTTAAGGCTAAAGGAGATTGGCTATAGGTATTAATAATTTTGTGTGCACATAATTTTAGAGCGTTTTAATTTGTGTGATTTCTGTGTCACTTTCCTTAGAATGTTTTTCAGCTTTTCTTAGCTCAATCTCCTGTCGTGTAAGATAAGCATTTCCATCCATCCATCGTCTCAGTGAATTAAGCCTTTTAAACCTTTAACGCTATCGCATGCATTTCCTCTTTAAACTGAATCGCTTATATTTTTACAATTAGAGTGAGCCACCGTCCCATTTCCTCTTTCCGTATAAAAATCTTAAATTAGCTTTAAACTAAAATGGATAAAAATCATATTTATATAGATTGTTATAAAGCACAGGTTCTAGGTACTCAAAATTGCATTTACTGTACATAGTTAATAATAATAATATTGTATTTAAGCGGTATTGTACGGTGTAACGTCACACTCGTTTTACGGCACAAAATGTTAGTAAAAACAATTTGTTTGTCTGTCAATTTTAGTGGTAATTACTCGTAAATGTTAATGTGGTTTTAATGATTTTCACCGACATTATCATTGTATTTGAGTTATACGTTTTGTATTCCTATAGATGCAGTTATGATGTTTTCGTTTTCTATTGAGTTAAGCGTTATTTATTATGTTTGTTATAAAACCCATTACAATTTCTGCTTAGCTGTTTTAGTATAATAAGTTAATATGAAAATAATTTATTACTTGTTCGGTTGTTAGTAATATTTTTATTCTTTTTTGATTTATAACTTTTGTGTTATATCTTTTAATGTAATATAAACTAAGTATTAAGTAAATTATTTGTTTCATAAGTATTGTTGAAAATATTTAATATTGTGTTCGTTAACATAACTGGTTCTATGGGATATATTAATATATTTATTATGTTCTAACACCATAACAAAGTTGTTGTACAGTCGACTTTGGTCGGACCAAGTTTTGTTTTTATGTAAATGCGGCAGTTTTTGAAATAATAATATATTATGTAAAATTATATCATGGCTTTGTTTTATTTCGATCCTTGCTTCTTGAACCTTCGTTCCTTTCTGTTCCAAGCAGAGTTCGTCCTTCAACAATATAACAACAACAAACAACATTGAAGCGTGCAGTTTTCCTAAAGGAATCGCCAAGGAGCAAGTACTAACTACTATTACTAGATATGTTTATCGTTTATGAGTAGCAAACGAGCATGCAGGCCATCTGATGTTAAGTAGTCACTGCAACCCATGGACATCCACGGACTACGAATATAATATTTTGTTGACTTTCAAAGAATTCTTACAGACTTGCAACGGCCTTTTTAAGTAGAGCATTCCTCAGAACATAACATATCCAATGATGGTTGCTAAAACTAAAACATAAACTTGTTAAAATAATATGAGCAATACAAAATTGATTAAATAACCCAATAAGTACCTTGTTTATGAAAAAACAATATCTGTTATCTGTAAGAACATCCCACAACTGCCATCTCTATATTTAGGACTGAAACTTTAAGTAGATACAGACTGATCTCCTGAAACATTATAGTTCAGTCCCACATAACAGATGGCGCTGTTACATTATGATTGGTTGCCTAGTTGTTATAGCTTTAGGTTTGTTAATGACGATAAAGACCTTATGAGAATAAAATTATAATTAAAACTAGTCGAAGGCCTTTTGGGCGGTTTGAAAACATTCGACAAGGGTTGGCTACTAACCCGTATCTCCACAAATTGAGAAGTGTGATGGAGTATCACACATAATATCCAGGTCTTCCCCTCTTGTGGGGATCGTATACGTAAAAATTTTGAATTTGAATTTGTAAAAACAGACAAGTTACAGTTATTCTGATATAATATTATGTTAAAATATATAAAAAAGGACCTACCTACGAGGTACCTTTTTATTTTTCTCTAACTGTGTATTAACCTAGATAAGTATAAACTTTTCTTTACTTCGAAATGAAAAACGTATCTACTTAACTCATTCATAAATACAAATGACCATAATACGGATAATGTGGATTTAAAAAATCATAACCACGCGATCATAGACCACGAGTCGAGGTTACCAATTCTGTAATGGACAGTTTATTGAAAATGTCATTGAGGTTCTTATAAAATATCAATTTTAATAGGTAGGTACAGAGATTTGCAACATTTTGTAAATTTAAGCATACCAATATTTTTTATGTCGAAATTGATCTTTTTCACTCACGGCCATCCTAAAAATAGGACAGAAGTCCTCTCTGAAGTCGTACTTACATGCGATGTTAGGTACTAATCTGTACTAATATATAAAGCTGAAGAGTTTATTTGTTTGTTTGTTTGAACGCGCCAATTTCAGGAACTACTGGACCGATTCTTTCTTTCGATTCCGATTCGATTCTGGAAAAATTCTTTTTGTATATGATAGCTACATTCATGAAGTAGGTTATAGGCTATCAAGCATTACGTTACTATTCTTAACGCGGGTAAAACCGCGAGGCACAGGTAGTAAGGACTAAAATCACTTTATAACTATGATCAGAAATTCCCTAATCAATATCTTGACGACGTGTGGTTTAGTGGTTACAATGCCGGTTCGCCATTCGAAGGGTCCCGGGTTCGATTCCCATTTAAATTATGATACTATATTTCTTTTCTTGGTCTGGGTGATTGTGTCTGTCTTTGTATGTGTCCATGGCACGACACAGGGAATCCTGGTGTGGGGCCTTGAGTGTAAAGCGTTATTTATTTATATATTTAATATACAATAAATTAATTATTTCACAGCGGGTTATGAGGTCGGCGGTTGTACTTGCCCGTATGAACTATGCAAATTCTACTACCAATTAATAGTATTCTACTCAGTAATCATGCATTTAAAACAAGTTTACCAAGTGTCCACTCCATAGTAATAATACGTAGTATAGGGATATTACTTAGGTAGGTACCTAAATTCAATTTTCAATACACTTACTCTCTTTTATTACGTCCTTTTTACAGTCACTAAAAAGTTTAATACTGCAAGAGTTTCAAAGCTCTCTGCCCCTGCATTTTTACGACTTTCACCGCAACGACGTCACACCCACATCGGGCTATTCTTTAAGATCTCTCAGTCCACTGTTTCTCTTCGTAATGGCCGACGCCATTAACCAAAATGCACATCAAATCTCTGCTCCACATTACACTCGCGAATTTAGTTTTTACCGCATTAAGCGCAAATCCGCTTTTGATGACAACGGGACGGTACGATCAGATAGCTAAAACTGCTGAATGCGTTTTAAAATTGTCTGCGAAATATTTTGTAGAGAAAAGGGCGTTAAGCGGAAGCATCGTCATAATAAGCATCAACAGCCACGCTTCAACGATCACACAAAGCCTTTTACTACAAACGATACACGCGGGCATAAAATATTCCGTAATGGTTAAAGATGGCTATGTTCCTCACGCAAATGCGTCCCATTTTCCAGAGAAGGCAAAGAATTATCTGATGATATTGGAGGATAAATCCGAGATCAACAAACACGTCGAACAGTTACGTAAACTTCCAACATGGAATCCATTAGCAAAGACCATCATACTCTACCAACTTCAAGAAAACGATACTGCGGAAGAAGTCGTTATTAAATTCGTAAACAATATGCGGGATAACAAGCTGCTTAAAAGTATAATTTTCATTCACTCGCCGTGGAGAGGTGAAGTGGTTTCATACTCTTGGAGCCCTTACACTGAAACCAACTGCGGGGGCAAATGTGATTCCGTGTACATTTTAGACAGATGCAAAGATAATGTCATAATACAAGTAGAGGAGCAAAGGGAAATGTTTCCATTAGACATGAAAGGGTGCCCCTTAATAACTTACGCCGTTGTTTCCCAACCCTATGTTATGCCCCCAATTAGGAAGCTCTCGAACACATCCTACAAGGACGCTTACGAATTCGATAAAGGTGGAGAAATTAGTATGGTTAAAATTATCTGCCAGTTTACAAACATGACGTTAATTACGCGAACATCTGAGAAGGAGGAAAATTGGGGTACGATCCTTTCCAATGGTGCCGCGTCCGGCGCATACAAAATTTTAAAAGATGAAGTAGCAGATCTTGTCTTCGGCAACATCGAAGTAACAAGAACGATTAGAAAATGGTTCGATCCAACCGTAAGCTATACACAAGATGAAATGACTTGGTGCGTGCCCAAAGCGGAACGAGCAGCTACATGGGGCAATCTGATTATAATATTCCAGTGGTCAACATGGCTGGCCACTTTTCTAAGCATATTTATAATGGGGCTAGTGTTCCATTATTTATATTATAGAGAACACGAGCGGAATGTCACGAAATGGCCTACAAATTCGATCCTAATGACGTTTAGTATGCTACTGGGATGGGGCTCGTCATTTCGGCCGAAATCGGCCACATTCCGCATACTAATATTCTGCTGGCTCTGTTTCAGTATAAACATGGGGATTTCGTACGAATCGTTCCTGAGAAGCTTTCTAATGCACCCACGTTTCGAAAGGCAGATAAGCAGCGAACCGGATCTCATACAGTCTAGAATTCCGTTGGGAGGCAGGGAGATTTACCGATCCTATTTTGAGACTAATAACACGAGCTCGTTTTATTTGTATCGCAAATATAACTCGACGACGTTCGCTGAGGGGATCAGGCGAGCTGCGTTGGGTAGAAATTTCGCGGTTGTTTCATCGCGAAGGCAGGCGGAATATATGGATCAGGAATTAGGTAGAGGCCAGCCCCTCGTATACTGTTTCCCGGAGAAAAATAACCTGTACAAGTACGGTGTGGTGTTGTTGGCTAAAAAATGGTTCCCGTTATTGCAGCGTTTCAATAATATTATACGCAGTGTTACAGAGAATGGTCTAATATATAAGTGGAATGAGGAGTTGTTCATTCACACGGTGAACATTGAAGGGCCCAGCACTATAGTGCCTTTGAGTATCCAACATTTGCTCGGGGCTTTCATGCTGATTGCTATCTTATTCGTCGTTAGTATAGTGGTTTTTATAGCGGAGTTAGTGATTGGTTTTCTATCCGGTGAAAAGGATCAGCAGGGCGTAATATATGTTTATCCTGGGAATTAAGTTAAACACTCGTATGCAATTATACATTATTTACCTAATGAGCACAATTTGAGCCGCGTGGTGTAGTGGTTACCCCGCCAGTCCACCATTCGAAGTGTCCCGGGTTCGATCTCAAAGACTTTAATGGTAAATTTGGATTTCTGTTCACGGTCTGGTTGTTTGTGTGATTGTATTTGGGTGTATCCATGGCACCCACGACACGGAATCCTGGTGTAGGGCTGTGAGTGTGAAGCGTTATTTATTTATTTAATTTCAGAAGTGTCAGTAGAAGTTAAGACTGTTAGTAGGACGTAAAATATTGTGCAGTTATAGAAGAAAATTATAAATATTGTGATTTTAAGTGATGAAAGCATTTGCGACCTTTTTTCGACTTTTTTCATCGTTTTCATTTATTTTTATTAGTTCCTCTAATTTTCATTCATTTTTATTAGTTCCTCTAATAAAAATAAATGAAAATGAACTGTTACATTTGCCCTTAAAGGTTACATCGTAACCTTGACATTTTGGGCCTTCTAAAGTTGACACATTAATTAATAGACAGATTTTTACTTATTAGGGCCACGCTTAGCTGATATTTCGAACTTAAGAAGGGTATAAATAAATAAAGCTTTATTGTTGCTGATATTATATACAGAAGTAATATAAAATAAAGTACTCTAAAAAAAACATTTAAACATCATAATGTATAGATTGAAAAAAAAAAAAACAATTAGATAGATAAAAAATACAGGATGATCGTAAAAATTTCGCTGCATCGGCTTTAGGCGTCCTTATGGCTAAGACCGGGCGAATAAAGCCGGGAGAAAAAATTCTCGGCAAACCTTTAAAATCAAGTGTATAAAAATAAATTATGAACTATGCAGTATAGCTTTAGTTTTAGTGAGCACACGTGACAGCTAAGCATGTGCGTGCAATTTGACGTTGAAAATCCCTCATCTCACCTCAATATCATCGATTGCCAACCCCTGGCTGTGGTTCGCACGGCTCAATAGGGCGCGAACGAAACAAGATGTACCTATTAAGGGTGGAAATATGGTTTTCCATTTTCCCTAACTACCCCTACGGGATGGGCATTGTATTCTATGCCGAACGAATTTGTAGGCTAAGAGCATTGTATTATGTTTTGTTAGTATTATGGTGATGTTTGAATTTCATGTTTGTAATAGATAGAGCATTGTTATGGTATCGTGTTTAGGTTTAAAGAATTTATTCTCAAAAAAGACAGAAAGTCACTTAAATGAGAACTTAAATAACATAAAGTAGGTACCTACATAGTTTGTTCGTAATTCGGTAGGTATTAAACATGACATGACACGTTTTGTTTTAAGCAAACAATTCTATTAATCTATACTATAATATATAAAGCTGAAGAGTTTGTTTGAATACGCTAATCTCTGGAACTACAAGTCGAATTTGAAAAAATCTTTTTGTGTACGATAGCTACATTCATAAGGAAGGTTATAGGCTCTCAAGCATTACGGTTACTATTCTTAGACCGGGTGAAACCGCGTGGAACAGCTAGTCTATACTAATATAACAAAGTTGAAGAGTTTGTTTGTTTGAACGCGCTAATCTCTGGAACTACAAGTTGGATTTGAAAAATTCTTTCTGTGTATGATAGCTACATTCATGAGGAAGGTTATACTCGTAGGCTATCAAGCGTTACGTTACAGTTCTTAAAGCGGGTGAAACCGCGGGGCAGAGCTAGTTTATAAAATAAAACCTTACTAGAAGCAATAAGATATTTGCCATTTGATCGACAATACGATCCTTACGAGTTTAAAAACATTTTATCAGAAATGTTCATTTGAATGAATTTAAGGAATATTACGATGTTAAAAAACTTGTAACTAATAATTAAGTTAAAAAAACATACCATAAAATTAGGTTTAATAATAGATTATTCCACGGCCTTCCTCGGTTGTGGGGAGAGACCCGTGCCCAGCAGTGGGACATAAAAAGGGTTGAAGGCAATAGATTATTTAACTTTAGAAACAAGATGCTTGTGATATTCTGTACCAATTTTAATAACCTATTTGTTAGCTATGGATACTAATGACGACAAGGTGTCGTCAGTTCTGATAATGATGGCAGCGGTATGGTAATGAGAATGGAACGTTTCACTAATGGCCCAAACGACGGTTGACGACTGAATTACCCTCTACGCTATATTCAAATTTTCAATATTTTCGACAGAATTAAAAAAAAAGAGATCGTCAATTCGACTGTTTTTTTTATGTTTGTTACCTCATAACTTTCGACTGGGTGACCGGATTTTGATGATTCTTTTTTTATTTGAAAGCTGGAGCTTCCTTTTTGGTCCCATTGCAATTTGGTCTAGTTCTGAAAATGGCATTCATGAGCAAATTAGCTTTAATTATGTGCGCGACAATTTTGAAGTTGGTTGTTTTCGTAACGCGAGTTATAATTATAAGTACCTATGTTATGTATATGATATTCAAAAGCTAAGCAACCTAATACCGAATCTTTTGTATATAAGATTGTATATCTATACTAATATTATAAAGAGGAAAGATTTGATTAATTGTTTGTTTGTATTGAATAGGCTCCGAAACTACTGGGCCGATTTTAAAAATTCTTTTTGAATATGATAGCTACATTTATGAGGAAGGTTATAGGCTATCAAGCATTACGGTTACTATTCTTAACGCGGGTGAGACCGCGTGGCACAGCTAGTTCATTATAAATTGAGTAAGTAATGCCATTTATGTAAGAATTTTCTTCAATTTTTTTTGTTATTAAAGTAAATATAATAAACTTTATGAACTAAAAGATATTAATATAGTTTTGTAAAATGAATTAAATTAACTTCATAACCCAAACACTAATGACGGCGCAAGGTGTCATCAGTTTTGGTAATGACGGCAGTGGTACGGTAATGAGAACTGAGCGCTTCACTAATGGACCACACCGTGGTTCATAACTGAATTATGTTCGAGCTCATATTCAAACATCAGTAGCCGTCATCGATAATATAATTAGTTATTCTTATCAATATATTAAAAACTAGGTGGTGCCCGCGACTTCGTCTGCGCAGTATTAGTGTTTCGAGCAATTCACGCAATATCTTTATAAATATTGTAGCCTATATGTTATTCTGAATTGTTAAGCAACGTCGGGCGCGGCCGGTACTCGGATGGGTGACCGCTAGTGGCTAATTTCATGCGCGCTTCCGTGC
>DWAV01002989.1:0-10313 GCA_018231305.1 Noctuana lactifera | reverse complement strand
ATACAATATGAAATGCTTTGTCCTGAATGACTGACTGATGGATCAACGCGCAGCCTAAACCGCTGATCGTAAAGACCTGAAACTTGCATTATGTGTTCTTTGTATGACATGAGCATCCGATAAGAAAGGATTATCAGAAAATGAGTCCCTAAGGGGGTGAAAAATGGGTGCAATGTTTGAATGGGTAAAACATGATTTGAAATAGATACAAAATTTGAAATAGATTGGCCCAAGGCAATCTATTTAAAATTTTGTACAAACATTCTTGAATTGATTCGAGAAAGTTATTCTGCTCGAACACCCGTCGAAAGAAGAATAAGTAGAAGTAAAATAATTACAACTAGTTCAATGAATGTGAACGATGTGGTGAATCTGTTCGGGCAGCGTGGTGAGCAAGGAGCGCGGCTACCTGCTGCAGACGCTGGGCGACAAGGAGGTGCACGACTGGCTGTACGCCATCAACCCGCTGCTGGCCGGCCAGATCAGGTGAGCACCACTAACACTTACCCATACTTGTCCATACAAAGCCTCACTTCGATATAATCAATCAACCAATCACTTCAATCAATAATTATTTAATTATTATCAATCAATTATGACTCAAGTCCTTTAATGTCCTTAAATAGGTGCTTTGCAGTTTTCATTTTAATTCATTCTTTCACTTGGGTTGGGTTGGGTTTTTTTTATTTCTCTTGGTGTCGAGTTTAAGGGTCACCTTAAAAATGCTTCATTTTTCTTCGATTTGGAAGATTTTTTTATCAGTCGTTCAATTCACCCCTTTTTCCCGTAATTTATGTAAACCTTATTAATAGCTTGTACTTTTTAAATTTCTACTTTTATAGTATTTTTACTCTCACTTACTTATAAATTTAATGTTATAAACATAACATTTCTACTTTTATAGTATTTTTTCTCTCACTAGTTTATTACTTAGGTTAGTTACTTACTTAAGTTAATTTTATTACATACATTTTATAAACATTAAAACTTTACATCATTACTGACATAAAAATCAATATTGTTAGATGGTGCATATTTTTTTAGTGATTATAGTAAAAGTCTTCTATTATTCTCACTGTTAGATTACTTCTTTCATTTTATATTCCTGTCTATTATGTTACCTTGACCTGCATGGTTAATAATTTTTCTTCAATAGTCTACCTACGAGTATATACAATATATATTATGTTTCCTGTGTATGTATAGTTTAATTTCAGTTTCAGTTCCGCTAAATAGGTATTGTATGCGACGAGTTGTGCATGAGCAGTGTCTATTGTTTCTTAATTCGTATTTATTTTCGTAAGTATTTATAGAAAATAATAAGGAAATCTTCATTTTCAAAATACAATCCTTTAAGTGTCCATATACCTACTTAAATTTTCTCTTTTAAAATTTTCTTTAAAGAGAATGTCAAACAATTGAGTTTTTCCCAAAAAACCCTATGTTTAAATTTTGCTTTTAAAATGTATTTTAATAACGCTATTTCGTTTAATAAAAAGTACAGTACAGTGCGGGAAATATTAATTTTAAAACTTTACAGAGTCAAATGTATGAAAATGCAAGCCAAATGTTATACTGGGACATTGGCAGAAATATTTTATGTCCTTCGCGCTTTAGTACATCTAATAGCCAATATTTTGTTTATAAAATATTGGCAACACAATATTGAACGAGCTAGCGTTAGTTTGACTAATAGCTTAATATATAACGAGTGTTGCGCATCTGTCCCGGCCCACATCAATATACACGTGCAAAGGTGTCCGCACACAGGTCGCGGTCAGCGCGGCGCGGCGGCGAGCGCGCGGGGGCGGGCGGCGGCGCAGGGGCGGGCGGCGACGGCGCATGAGACGCGCTCACAATGGAGTCTATCCTCGTTCTTTAGGCGCGCCACACACACGTACACTAACACACACACAGACACGCAACACGCGCACTCGAGACCCCTGTCCAGGCGTTGAACCACTAAACCCAGTCTAACCTACGTTTAAACGTACGATTACGCAATGACATTGTGCTTTTCTCGTTATTATACAAACATTTCCCGGTCTAACATAACGTAAGTCTGAGATGGTTTTAACATATAACATTTAACTGTAACAGATTGTTACATACTGATATTTGTATAGATTATTGTAACCTATTATGTATGTTGCATGATCTATCTACATTATACAATTTCCGTTAACTTTATATTTTTATTATTATAGTTACCTTTTTAAATTTTTTACAATGTTTGTTATAGCTAATGTGACATTAACGTGAATATTTCCTATGCGTTATGTGTTATATGTTACTGTCTGTATTTTGAACGGAGAATTAAAACATTCCTAAAGAATATAAAATGAACTACATGAAATTAGAATCTCTAATCTTTATAAAGAATCTCATAAATGTAAAATGTGATGTATGATACTGTAAACGGTTATTATTCTATACGGGTGTTGTTAAAATGTCGTTTACGGATGACTTTAATGTGAGCAGGTAACTGTGAGAATAAAACTTAAGTTATAATTTAAATAATGAAAAAAAATAGCAATGAAACTCTGTGGCTGGTTTGGTGGAAATGAGATGATTGTAAATTTCTTTTTATTAAGAGAGATATATAGGCGAAGCCTTGTTTTATTTACAAGTGGCCTTTAATTTTAATAAATTGGCTTACATTCGATCGATCATAAAGTAAAAGCAAGTTTGTAAAAATAGAGGGTAAACAAGGAATCAATTATTTCAGCATATCCTCACTTATTAGCAGTATTATATAGTTGCATTTAATGCGAGATACGCTCTATACGTAAATACATATATATGTATGTTATATATCGTTTACGATGTGCAAGATTTCTATAGTGATTTGGAAGAAGTGAGTTGGGACCAAACTAGCGCGGGACGGGGTACATAAAGAGCTATAAAACGTGAACGGTTGGAACAATAATATGGGACTGGGTGAGTGTTTCAATGTCTAGGGTAGGCGGTGAATATATTTTATTTTATGTTTAATATAATTGTGTCTGTTACGGTCCGTGTGCCACGCGACAATATTTTACTTTGTAACATTTTACACGAATACACTAACTAAATTGAATTATAATAATTAAGTATTATTTATTAAAATTAAATGTTCTTAATTGAAATAGATGTATCGAAAGATATTTGTACTCTCTGGATATTTATATTCCCTATATGTGTGAGAGCAAATAAGATGTACGACATGTACGTACGTTCTTTAGATCTATGTTTTGAATATTTACGAAGTAAGTAGGTAACCTTTTGTGTACTTTCAATTTGCTGTTAAAGATCATGGTCTAAAGAACGCATAGAAAAGCGAAGATGCACTGAAATGTTTTTTCTTATTTCTTGTTTTTTTTTTTCTGATTGCTTAATTTATAGATGTACTTTATGACGCACGGCACTGTTTTGTGTTAGACGAAATCTTAAGAAAAGGCATTATAAAGTGCATCTTTTGCTAAGGAGGGCGTGGCACGGTGACTGTAACGTTGCATTAGTACAGATCATATTGTTTTATAAAAGTATGTGCAATATTTACATGAAATCATTACCACGTTGCGCACAAATATGTTATAGCGGCGACGACGCGACAGACTCCATTTTGTACGAAGGGATATAAAATTGAACGTGACTTATTGTGAGAAGACAGTAACTGAAGATATCTATTTAGATTTTTCCCTAATAATGGATAAATTACTAAGTGTAATTACCTTGTATATACGTATGACCCGAACGGTAGAGTAAATATATTTTGAGGCTCCAGAGCCGACGGCGGGGCGGAGGTCCGTATGACAGTCATACGTAAACTTTGATTTCGATCTAGTATTGATTGTAAATACATATAATATTATTACGTATAATAATGTTGTAGTTAAACGTAGTCTACGCGTTCGAAGTGAAAATTAATTTCGATACTTGTTAATTTGTAGTTCAGAATTACTTGTGTCCGTTTAATAGTAACACGTAATGTGGTTTTCTCTTATTTATATGTATGTGATTTGGTTCCTAGTACAATATCTTTACCGTTGGATTGTATAAAGTAGGTTAATGTGATGTTACCGACGTAGTGTCGCATCCCCGCGGTTCCGTTCGATGGTCGATCATTGAATCATTCCGGACGTCTAGTCATGTGCTCCCGTAGGTACATCGTATGTGATAGAGTAGCCCCATACTTGCATCGATTGCTGTGCTGCGAACAATCACTTGTAGTTTGTTAATAAATGTATCGCTATTATGTTATTGCTGTGAGTTCGACGAGTGTCGGTCGAGCTTCTCGGATCGATACTGAATCATTCCAAGTCATTCATTCGCACTCGTGGAACTCGCACATTCATTCATTAATGGTGTTAAGCAGATACGTCATTTATGATACCGTAGTTAGAATAATCGATGTGAACGTAGTTTTATATTAATCGTTTACTTTTTCTATTTCATTTCGATGTATCTCAAGTCTGTTGTAAGTCCAGCAATTATTAATCTTGTTACCGCTTCGATTAATGTTGAAAAAAAAAATACTATTATCGTCACTATATCGCTTCTAGGTGACTATTTTCCAATCGAAATAAATCGAGCGTATTATTATGATATAGATCTATTTCATGACAACTTTGTAAGCTTAAGTGAATTTTAGTCGTTGTAAATAATTAATCTTCGAATAGTTCGTTTGGTACTTGTATGGTTTACAGAAATGTTTAAAAATTCAATAATACATCGCTTTCTTCTGTGTTTAAGATGTCCATTCACCTGCTTTCACACTGAATCGTAGACGAGTAAGTACTCGGCTAACACTAGAATAACCTGATAATAATTTAGTATAGAATGTAAAATAGGTGTAAGATCAAAAAAAAAGTATTATCCAAATTTAGAACATGCTGTGTGTTAAAATATTTCTTAAAATTGAAATTATTACAATGATTATCGTCGAGATACTTAATACATAAATAATAATTATACCTTATTGTGTATGAACGTTTCCGTTAGCGCGCCGCGTCACCTCGCGGCGTCGCGTCACTCATACGTCCTTTCGTCGTTAGTTCCCTTTACTGTTTATTCTTCACCGCGCCGACATCGCTAATTGTATAATTCTCTTATTGTATTTATTGTAATGATAATATTGATACGATCTCATGCCGAATGATACCATTATTAAATCATTTTTATTTTTAAATCTTCTCCTTTTCTAGTCATTTTTTTTTCTACGACATTCCAAAGTTTGTAAATTATTTCCTTTTCATATACTAGGGTAATGTATTTTGCATAGCAAAATGGTGTTTATGTAGCTGAATAGCGATCAGGATTAATAATATCGCGGAGTGCCGTGCGTCGGATGTAATATATTTTTCTTATGAATGACATTTGATTTGTTTATTATTTATTTCGCGAAGCTTGTCTTTATGTTATATTTTTGTAGTTCCAAAAGACCTTTTTAAATTAGAGATGCAGCTTAAGCTGAATTATATATATATTTTTATAGAGTATACTCTGAAGCTATACTGTTATTTTTATAGAACTAGCTGTTGTTTTTCGATTGCGTTCTCTGTTTAGTTTATTTTAATTTGTTTATTGGTCGGGGGGTAGGGGGGGGAGCGATCCAGTACTCGCTTGGCGTCGGCCGCTCGGCCGCTCCTTGTCATTTCGATAGAGATTGTTGATTGTTGGCTGAGAATGTTTGAGGAATTATATATTCTATATATAATTTATGAATTTCATTCAATTTATAAAGTAAGAACAATGTAATGATTGGTAATATTACTCATTGCTCTAAATGTACTATCAAAATATATTATACACAGTGTTAAAGGTCGTAAATAAAAGGCTTTGAAAATTTCCATATTGTTGTTTCTTTTGTATTCTCTACCTGCCCTGACCCCTACCCTCGATCCTATATTTGATTTTTCCCCATTACTGTATTATTATTATAAAAAAAATTGATTCATCTAAATTTTTCAATTGATTTATTTTCTGGAAATATTTTACTCATAAATAGAAAAAGGTAGATTATGAAAAAAAATAGATTATAATTTGTTTCTATATATTTACTATCACAAAAGTAGCACTTACATATCATAATGATTGCATAAATATGAAATTATATGCAGCCTTTACTTTTTTATAAGCTATTAATGTATTTCATTTTAATTATCAAAGGAATGTACATATAGTTTAAATAAATATTATGCACAATAAATTCGTGAATTAATATTTTGTAACATGCATTTTTTCCGTATTTGCATTGATTTTATATGTACGAGTATATATTGCACTTTCGGCTAAAATGCTATTTCACAATAAAAACCACTGAACACTAATAAAAAAAACACTTAAATAACATTGAAAACTGTTTTTCTCATAGATCACATACCAATAAAAAATATTACAAAACAAGTTTGATAATAAAAATGTTTTGATCAAAAGATCTTTTTGGTGCCTCAAGAAAAAAAAATTCCATTTTCAATATATACATATTTTTTTATCGTAAATTAGTAATAGGCCTCCTACTGCTAAGCGCTGACTATAGCCCACACCCACGTCCAACCGCAAATAGGACAGAGGTTCAATTTAATGTCTTACGTGTTTAAATCCAAACAGGACAGTAGGCTTATTATGAACTTTATAAAATCAGACAGTTAGGCAACCAACCATTTCAAAAAACTCATGTATCTCATTGGTCAATGTAAGTGTCACGTGCTAATCTCATTGGTCCATTTAGGTATTACGTGACTGGCTGCCGGAATTGACTTAAACAGAATGGTATTAAGAGTTCGTAATAGGCCCCACATACTTATTTAACGGCAGGGTAAGAGGACCGTGGTGGTACTTCTCCGGGTGAACTGTACAAGTTCTACCACCTACAAGAGATTAAATTTTAAACACTGTACATTGGCCAGCGCCCCTTGTCCAGGACCCACAGACAAAACAAACACAATTCTCACGAAAAGGGATTTAAATTTTTGTCATAATCATCATCCTCTCCGAATGGGTTCTTTGCATCATTCTCTTCGTCGGCGAATGGATTTTTGGTTTCATCATAATTTTCTTCTGCAAACGGATTCGTGCTTTCGTTGGCGATAGCGGCGGATATATTTGAAGATTTCTCTTCCTGCTTCTTCCTAGTCGCGAGTGGAGAACCGAACGGAGAAGACTTGGCGTGTACCTGGGGCTCTAGTTTCTTCATGTGTGCTTCGAGGCTTGAGCTGTACTGCTGCTGCTCCATGAGGCGCATCCTGCCCTCCGGTACAGGGATCACGGTTGTGCCCTTGGGAGCTACTTGTTTTGCTGCATTTGGTACAAACACTGAAAAGACATTTAGTAGACTTAGTAAAAGAAATTTTAAAATATTCTCATATCTAATATTCTAATACTCACATATCTAATATCTTGACATAGTATATAATGAAGTCGTTTCCTCTATCTGTTCGCTTATATCTTTTAAAATACTCAACGGATTTTTAATGCAGTTTTCAACAATAGATACAGTGATTTAAGAAGAAGGTATATAGTACAATACACTAGATGGTACCGGCGACAAAAACAAAAGAAATTTACGCATACATTTCAATGAAACGGCTTTTTCTCTTCCCTATAAGCTAATGTTAACACAACATTAACTGATTATGAGGCTGTATGAAATTCGCTGGGTCAGGTAGTTTATTTCAAAAAACAGACGTAGAGCTAAGAGTTTAATGACTAGAACGAAACGTATAAGAAACCCATAACTTACCCTGTTTGCTCTGCCCTTCCTGTAACCGGAGCTTAGCCTCGGCGCCGGGCCCGTAGGCGGGCGCGGCGGGGGCGGGCGGGCCAGCTGAAGTCACGGTGGGCGTGGCTGCGGGCGCCGGCGTCGGCTCCGGGCTCTCCGTAACCACAGTCACTTTATTGAACAGCTCTCGCCCGAAGTATTCCGACACCACTGAGTAACTGGGAACAGTTCATCAAACTATTTGTTGATACTGTATGAAGAGACCTATGCAGAAGGACACACACACAAAACGCAAAAATTGATTGTGCGAAAAGATCCCTATTTAGTTTCATTTTGTTTGTTTTTAGCCTTAAAAGAATGTTATGTTTGTTTTTATTTACAATGGATTTTCAGACACAATGTTAGTTCTAAAAGATCCACTTTTCATAAAACCATGAATCAAGGATTAAGTGGAAAAAGATTTATCAATGGATCTTTACCATAGAGTTCAGAGGACATCGCTCAAATATGATAACTAGTTAAGTGTTACCTAACATAAGCTCATAAGAAAATCATCTTTACACACAAATAAAAAGAAATAAAATATAATTACCCTTCATACCTCTCATCGGTAATATTACGAAAACACCAAGAAAACGGCGGAAACATGACAAGAGAACGAAAACATTAGCACCGCATGTACATACAATTATTATCGGTGCTTATCAATACACATAAATAAAATTTATGGTCACCGATGTAGGTAATTTAAATTTAATTAGTCACAGATAAGAAGCGATCCGTGGACACGTGCTATCAGCTGGACAGCTGAGCTAAGACTGCTCGGTGTTGCGATAGAAAGTAAGGTCGTTCCGCTGGTAATATAGTGACGATAACGGTCGACTACTTCAATGTACAATTTTTTTTATTACTTAGAAAAATACTATTATTTCTTTGGTTTGTCTTGTTAATGGTTTAATTTTGAAAGAGTTTAATACTTTTAAAGAATGTTCATTTCTTGAAATTTCTTGAATACTCCAGCATAATTTAAAATGTGTTTATTCAGCTGAGATGGGTGAAGATTTTATGTTAGTTCAACCTTGTGCTATGCTTACGACATTTAAATAAATGTGTTTTGTATATTATACATTTTCTTTCAATGCGCGACTTTCTTCATAAAATATTTAGAAATAGACTTATATTTTGAACCAATTTTTAAAAAATTGGCGTTCTAATTACATTACAATTTGAGTGTTGTATGGGAGTCTCATATAAATATTTATTTATTGTTTTTTAGTATTTGCTATTATCCCGGCATCAGAAATATAATCTGTGAAAGTTTCAACTGTCTAACCCTCACGGTTCATTAAATACAGCCTAGTGACAGACGGGCTAACAGTGGAGTCTTAGTAAATAGCTTAGGGTTCCGTTTCATCCTTTGGGTACAGAACCCTAAGAAATGAGTAGAGTGTGGGCGGTCGGTTTAGCATGAGTGTAAATAGTATAAATAGTATAAAGGTGGTCACGGGTCGGGGTCGTCGTGCAGGCGCGCGTGCAGCGCCTCGGCGGCGTGCGGCGGCGGCGCGCGGCGGCCCGGCGCGGCGCACGCCACGCACTCCGACTCCGACTCCGAGTAGCTCTGGAAACAGCTGGTCGGGACCACAACAACAAACATACAAACAACTATAATATATTAATTATTCATTGTTAGCAATCAGAAGTGAGACATGATAAAAAAGAACTTTACAAGCCTATATTTAGTTGTCAATCTACTAAAAAAGAAAACTATACTTTAATTAAAAGCAATTTCGTAACTATTATTTAAAGAGAAGTACATAAAACTAAATTACAAAAACACACGATAAAAAGATATATGAAGAGATATAAAAGAAGATAATAATATTACGTACAATAAAGAGTATTGTATTGAATTAACAGGGGACTATAATATAATTTAATTTATTACCCAAAATACAAGCAGAACAGGCCAATTAAAAATAGGTTATACATTAGAGACACGGGTCATAAAATAAGGATGGAAAACAAACTTATGGAGGCATTAATTGTTTCTTGCAAGTGAGCGTAAGTGTATAAGAAAGCATAACTCACTGAACATGGAAGGAATGCTGACAAAGGAAGTGCACAGTGGGCAACTCCAAGGGCCGGCTGCAGACGGCACAGCGCGAGCTCTGGAAGGTGACCGGCTCGTTCTGTATCATGTTGATGTGCGCCTTCATCTTCTTGCTCTCCGCCCGGTACTTCGTGGCTAGCTCCTGCTCGCGTGTTATCACCTCGTCCTCGGATTTCAGGACGTCCATTAGATATCTGAGAAATAAAATAAAAAAAATTTCTATGCGTTAAGCAACTTTTTGGCTAGTGCTGATCTGAAGATGCGTCAAAACAGAATTCACTAACGTATAGATTTGTTTTTCTCACTAATTAACTTACTTGCGTACATCTCCAAGAGTGTATGAAGGAGTGCTAGCAAGGCAGTCGATGACTAGGATTGGTGACAAAAGTTTTTCACTGGCTGGAAAAGAGAAAATCTCAGATTCATAACTCTACGCTACCAAAAATCAAAATCAAGCATTTTTATTTATCATGAGATATTTGTATATATTATGGATGTACG
>DWAV01002988.1:0-10313 GCA_018231305.1 Noctuana lactifera | reverse complement strand
TTATAATACATACCTACATGTTGCGTTAGACATTTCGTTTTAAAATCTTACTATTAGATTATTAATGGCTTATTATAATTAAGACCACAATATTAATGCACTTAAAATAACTAATTTTAGTTTGAGATCATGAATATGAATGTCATTATGTTTTAGAACAGGGCTTCATAATACTCGTTTACCTATGGCACGAGTAAACATCGGTCGGAGTGTATTCATGCAAAAATTCGTTGCGTCATCAAATGTAGTTTGCCCACTTCATTTTACGTACGTTTAAGTGTTTATCTTAGTAGGTAGTTTGTTTAATAAATTGTTTATACATGTAACTGCATAATTTGTTAATAACTTGTAATTTATACATTTGATTTTAAAGGAGTGCCGAGAGTTTTTTTCCCGCGGCTTTTTTCTCCATTCCTGGCTTAGCCAAAAGGGCGCCTAAAGCCGATGTATCGTATCATTTGACATTCATCCAGTGTAGGTACCTTATGATGAATAAAAAATTTTGAATTTGTAATAAACAGAGGTCGGTTCAACGAAAAGTGAAGTGAAAATTTGTAGTATGATTGACATTTCGACAGCACCCCGGTGTCCTCTAAAATAAGAAAACTAACAGTAACTAATGTGGGCCAGCATAAAAATAAAAATGACGAAGCGGCGTCTACCTGAGAAGAACGCCTACAAACAATGTTAGCGAAATTCAATCTCGCAAAATAGAAAATATTTTTACGGTCAATGAATATGAAAATGTGGATATGGGGGGATATTACAATGGGGTTTACGACTATGTTGTCTTAACACTAAACGTTAGCGTTCCCTCCTCTTTGATGCCTGTCTCGCGTCGGTAAAAGATTCTTTGATGGAACTTACATATTTGAATGCAAACATGTTCTATTTGAAATGATGCGATTGAACGGTTACGTGAAGGTTCTATGTTGTTTTATCGGCAGCGAATGTATGAAATTTCATAATTTCATAATATGAAGTATAACCATGAAATTTCATAATTTAATATGAAATTTCATAGTTACACTTCATAAGTGTAACTTACTGTCTAACATTATAGACATATAACGCGGACGCGTTTTATGTTTTCGTGAAATAGTGATCCGGAAACTTGACCAGACGGATGTTAGGCGCGGGTCTCTCCCCACAACCGGGGCAAGCTCAGAATCATACTTCAGCACGCTGCTCCATTGCGGAATGTTTGGTAGTACAAAATATATTGTGTGAAATTTTTTTTTTTTTTTGAGCTACTGACGATTAACCCTTCTCAAATATGAGAAGAGAAGCGTTCCCGATCCTCTTCCCAGCAGCAGAACAGTGATGATGATAATTATGATACAACTTGCTACATACTACTTCTATATGGAATACTGTTCAGGTAAATTTTTTTTCAAAAAAATTATTGTTAGATTAAGTATTTTTGATTTCATTTCCAAAGACAAATATTTATATGTATAATTAAAATATTACCAATGCTGCGTTACCGCAAAAACTAATCCTGAAAAGCAATTTTCTCCTACAAGTAACTTCGTGTTCGAAAAATTGTTTACAGAATTTACCAGTAGCGAACAAATCCCTATTTAATGCAGTAATCCCGCCAATTTCAGGAATCCCCAAATTTCCGATATAAGGAAATTCTTCAGCTGATGTTTTATAGCGCACCCTATAAGCTACAATTCACCTAGGCTATTGAAATTCCTACATGATAGGGAAGTTCCGCTTTATATATACGGTGGAATGTCATATCCATACATTCATAACTGGACCATGCAATTTTATTAGACGACTTTAGACATACACACACTTTACACATGTTATTAAAGTAAAAATAATCATTTAACTACGAATAGTCTACGTTTTCGTCTGTCACTTCTTTTGCAAATAATCAGTTCTTAGATCACTTATACAGATGATGCTTTTATAAATCTATCAGGAAAGCTGAAAGCTGAATCTATCAAGAAATCTATTATTTATTATTGAAATATTAACACATCAATTGAAAATTAAAAGATAGATTATAAAAAACTAAAGATAAAATAATTTTTCTTTTATAAATAAATTTAAAGTTGAATATGTTCGTAAAGCCGCTACCATACCATGTGCGCATAACAATAAGCACACCGAAAACTTATCTAAAATGTAAAATCCCCTTCCAACCTAAGGTTTCCATCTCAAAAGCCAATAAACTTGAATTAGTTCCACTAACAGGTCTAACTCTTACTAAGTCGTAATGTAAATCGGAGCAATGGCTTTCCATTCAAAATGAACAGATATAGACATTGTATTTTACAATGCCGAAGGAGGATGACATTGTCTGGTCGGCAATTAACAGACCGATAGTCCATATTACGTTTCGGAGATGTTCAATCTGAGTATTAGGCGCTTTTGTTGTGAGGGTTCTTTCAGCGAAAATTTTAAATCGATTCCTGCGCGCTTTCTTTGCTGGGAAACCAATCCCCTCGCACAATGCGCCCGCTTACAATAGCCGATGTACACTCGCGTGCATAAATATGATAAAGTATCAGTGATCCCACTTTATACAAATAGGCTAGGTATATTACAATACTTGCTCCTCCATTTATGAGTATATGTAATGCCCCTCTATCAAGGTCAATTTTCCTTTATATTTTATTTAGTTAAGAATAATAAGATTTTTTTTTGCCAAATTGTTGATTGCTTTAAGAGATATCAGTTTTCGCGGATGGTTATGTTATAATAGATCAGAACTGGTCACAGTGCAAGTCTCTCTAACTAATAATAATGAGTACTTAGCTAAAACAGTTTTAGGTTGAATAGCATATACTGAAACTTCTTCCTCTCCACAGATATTTTTTAAAGTAATCATACCTATTTCTTTTCCATGAAAGAAGTTTTAAATATTTGATAATTGTATTAGTACACGGCAGCGCGCATTCCTACTGTATCAATCTATGTTTAAACGATTTTAATTGTAATGTGCCTCAAAACCAATATTTCAAATTAATTTAATTCACACTTTCAACCATTTACGTAGCCGACTGTACCAGCACGATGACAAGAATCACGACAACGCTCAGTGCCTCTTACTCGGAAAGGATTACGGTATTTACGTACCCCGCCGCCACGTATGATATGTGGTATATCAAATTTATTGGTACCTTTAACAATTTTCGTCTACCTATTGTGAACGCTACTCAATTTTAGTGACTGAATTCAGGTATTGATCCTGTATCTATCGTGTAGAAAGTAGGTATAGAGGTAGGTACGAGCACTTCCAAAATAATATATAATAGTGCAATTACTGTGTCGTTTAAAACAAATCCTTACTAAATTGATTAGATTTGAAAATCGAATAAAACACGAAGCGGCAATCGTCTCAAGATCCGATTGTTTAAAACTGTTAATTACTTTAATGTATTTGTTTATCACAATTCGTCACAGTTGTCGCGTTTCCATCAAAAGACTTAACAAGGGTAAATATTTTAAATTGATATAGCCGTTCGTCACGGCTCATTTCGGAGCGGCCCGAGGCATTTTGCCCTTAATGACGTTACAAGTAGTAGAAAAGCGCTTATACCATAGTAACGCCTTTGTGTAGAAAATATCTCGGGAATTTTATTACAGCATTCAATTAAACAAAATGTACGAAGTACTTATTAACTTTATACTTCCATACTATAATAATAATAATATGATTGGTATAGTTGGGACCCCGTGCGAAAACTTAATAAAATTACTTACCGTTTTTACTTTACAATGCCATTTATCAGTCTTGAAACTGTCATCATCGTTATAGTATTTGAAAATAAATAGTGGTAAATGAAATTTTAACGTTAAAAAAAAGTTAAAAACCTATTACTTACAGTTTTTTGTTTTTTAGTTAAAAATCACGTGATATTGAGACTGTTGATAAGTCTTTATCGTGTCATAATAGTAGTAAAATTTTATGTAATTAGACTTTAGAACCAGCTTCCTACTTTTTTCTTATTAAAAAAGTTAAGGCAACACCTAATTCTGTTTTTTTACCTTAAATGTATTTGTACAGTTCTTTGTAATTGTATTATTTCAACGTTGCCGAAAACGAGTTGAACACTTTAGGAGGCATTGGCGCGGAGAAGCTTTAGTTAAAAAATCGCTTTGTGTAACCCTTTTAGCTATCGAGCAAAGGAGTCTTAATTCGTTAATAAAATAGTCTTACCTTGGTCCGTTTCTTTCTGTATTTTTCTCTCGCTATGTAAATTACCGTGGTTGTTGTTGGGAAATAACTTCGCTGTTGGCCGTTTTTTGTTTTATTTTTATGAGTATATTGTATGTAGTAAAAGTTTCTATGATATTTACTTTTGAAATCTATTTATTTTTTAGAATACCTACTGAAGAATATTGGTATATCGGGATAATTTATATGTGTATGTTATATGTTATTATATTTGCTTTTATGATATTTTGTGATTATCTTTTTGACACTAACTAACTGTACGCGCCTACCGCGTCCTCTCACTCTGCGTTACGATTCTGGCTTTGGATTCAGTCTGCCTATTTTATGACTTTTGAAGTTCTTACAATGAAATTTAAATAAATAAGTAAAAGAAAATAATAGCTTGAGTCCTTAAGTCACAATCAGCTCTCTATAAAAATCCCTAGTGTCTTCGTAGCTAAAAAGAAGGGAGTTCAAACAGAGCGAAGAGTACACTTGGGGAGCGTGAAGCCGTAACTGTCATGGATGTAGGGTAATGCTGGATGATTTGCTAAATAACCTGCTCCAAATTGTAAATAAAAATAAAATAGTTAGAGTGAGTTTATTTCTTTAAGATTCTTGTAAACACCCTAAACTAGGAGTTACAAGGGTTAAACATAATTCCTATTGATATTGTCTTCAAGTCTATCCTGGTTGATGGTAAAATAAGCAGGATTAAGCTTATGTTGTGAATGAAAAAAACAAGAATAAAGGGAGAAGAAATAACTAAATATAAAATATGTATATACCAGTTCCACAAAAAAAAAACATAGAAAAAGAAAAGTTGAGTTTTGTAAAATAATTATTTATTTAAAGTTTTCCATAACTCATTGACTTCCTGTTCTGTGCTTACATGTATTTTAAAAACCGATCTCCGTTATAAATTGCGCGCGTTAATATTATCATGTTTGTTTGTGTTGAAAATATGCTTCCAATTTGTTTATGTATGAGCGGACCAAAGTATTCGATTTATTTAGTGGAATGGAATCGTTTTGATGTATTTTTACTGAAAATAACAGCGAATTTGTTATTTTGTGCAGTAGAGTCGTGCAATTTTACTATTGGTTTTAATATGTTAATTGAGTGGTAACAATTAATTGGGTTCAAAAATTAAAGATTGGTGAAAAAAAACATTTTTGCAAAATTAGAATTTTTTTCACGCATTTTAATTGATCCACGGAGTTGTAAGAATCTACACTTAAGTTATAGTTGGCCGGGGAAAAAAGCTGACAAAAAAAAATTTCTGCATTTTTTTATAATCAAATATAATTAAATTTTTCATTAAACAGCGTAGCAACAGTGTAAGCATTATAGCGACAGTAACCACACGAGACAGCCATTTGTGCGTGTTACTTTCACTCTACCGCCAACTTCTAATTTCAAGAAGAACTAAAAACAATTAGATGCGATATAAAAATCCAAAACACAAAAAGTTTACAAAATCAAAACCACAATACCAATAAAAATAGGAATAACAATAGAGTATTAATATTAGACTTTCATTCAATGGCGTTTCCAGTTACATTGTTATCTGCCCTGAAGTTGTTACAAATCAAACCTTAAAAACTTTTCCGAAGATTCCCGATAAAACGCTGGAGTCGAATAACTTTCCGCCAGTGCTTATTTGTACTTAATTTGTATGGGAATGGAGGGTTTCTTTGTGAACTCTTTGTCTCTACTCGCTGGCTTGCTGCGTTTTGCGACTGTAAAAATCTTTTGTTTTACGACTTTTTAAAACAGATTTGTTCATTGTTTCCGTGCTACGGTTTTCTATTTTTTTTTTCATTATTTTCATTTGGTTTAAGTATCTTAAGTTGAACTATTATGATTTTACGTAGACATAATAAGTATTTTATGTCTTCGTTTCTAATTGAAAACTAAAACTTTAAATGCTTCTAACGTTAGTGTTACAAAAATGTTCGAATTCCTGACTTACTTAAGTTTTTATATACGTGATATTAACTACTTAAAATCTTTACATAGACTCAAGTATACCATAGTATGTGTACCGCACAATTGTCCGTTGGAATGAAAACTCTATTCACGTCGCGTTTTCGATTGTTTACTGGTACATGAATAAGCAACAGATAGATCGTGTAACAAAAGACTACAACACGTTAACAACAGGTAGGCTGGCGTGCGGCCAACGTTGCAAGCGCTACGACATGCTACGGCCTACGTCAGGCCTACGAAGTTAAGATAAATTTAAAGCGTTCGTAAAGTTTCCGTAGCATTTCTTTTATGTTTTAAAATGTCTTCGCTTAGCCATAAATCTGGAAGGGGTTTGGTGGAAATCAGTGATATTATTTTAGGCTAACTTTTTTGTGTCGTTCCTAATTGATTACCATTTTTCTGAAGTCGATGTACGGCTAAGAACACATTAAGAAACTTCTAGACTACGATTACAAACTACAAAAGCTTAAGTAACCGTTAAAAGTTATTAGACTTTGACATAATGGATTTATGACGTTAAGTCGTTTTATTTTTCTTTCCATTGTTAAGATTTTGAAAGCAAATTCGCCGATCGCAACGCAAAAATACTGTATTTAATTTTCAAGACAGGCTACATCTTTAATTAATTTACCGTAAAAAGAAGAAAATTACTTACATAAGGAAAAGTAATGAATTTTGATCAAAATTGGTTTGGTTTTTTTTTCAAGATAAAAACTAGAACGTGACGACTAAATTGTGACGAGCTACGGGTGATAATATGACATTGAAATTTTTTAGTACCGTTAGTATAATAAAAACCTAGAGAACCTGTTGGGTTACGCGCGCTCTCGCGGCAGACTCTGAAAGTTAGCAGCTTACCCGAACGAAACGAATCACCTATTTTCATTACATTACGTGCCGCCGACGCTGTCGGGGTTAAGCGGCCGTATCATTCCACAGTTTACAAATTTTATTACCCATCTCGTCTTGTGTTCTGCTTAACGGGCGACTCGGATTTTGTAGACACTGACTTGCCATACATTATTATGAATTACACGTAAAGTTAGAAGCTGTACATATACTATCAGTCAGTCTTGTTTTTAAACAGCAAATTTTTTTTACATAATATGTAATAATATAAATTAAAATCGCTCTGAGTGTTTGTGCAATTGCCTTTGTGTGTGTCTATGGCACGAACCACACAGGTAATCCAAATGTAGACTATAAGTGTAAGGCTTTATTCTTCTTATTATTTAATATTAAAGATACTGTCTATCATTACCATATCATAATATAATTCAATGTTCTTATTCGTATGTCACATAATATTCGCAGAGTAAATAAGTAAATTTAGATCGCGTTCTTAATTCTTTCGAGTAGGATATACGAATACGTACTCGCACAAGTACATACCAACATGCGTAAAGGTTCTTACGTACGATATAAAACACTCAAAAAACCTGGAGATCGTCTTAATTCTCCCCTCGCATGCTTGACGGATTAGCATGAAATATAAATTTCGAAGATGTCTTCCACTCATCGAATAAATTATGAACGAGCCCCACATTCGGCGAATCTCAGGAATTTAATCGGATAGACACACAAGAAAGGGAATACGACGCGTGTACGGCTACGACATTTATTTCTTATTGAAGTAAATTGAGACTTAATATCAATTACTGAGCACAGGATACTCGTAACATAACAAAATGATGATTTATTATTATAGTTTCATAACATAAAATTTAGATGGTATCAATTAACCTCGTCATTTTCAGCGATTTTCGCAGTTTTTCATTGTTTACTGAGTAGTGTAGGAAAATTGGGTTGGCCATTAACCCGTATTTCTACTAATGCGCATTGGAGCAGCGTGGTGGAGTATGCTCCAGGCCTTCCCCGGTTGTGGGGAGAGAACCCTGCCCAGCAGTGGGGCGTAAAAAAAGAGTTGAAGACAAAGTGTACACAAGTAAACGAAGCCTTGGAAAAAGGCTCCGTTATGGGTACTCAGTGTTCTACTCACATTAAGACGATTACATTATTAACACTCGTATAGAGAGCAGCAATCTACAAAGCGAAACCTGAAAGGTGATCTATAAAGAACGTAAATTCAACTAATAATACTCCTACAAAACTAAGCGAAGCGTGTAGATCTACATAAAGAATTTTCCCCATTGTCTTTCGATCTTATTTTAGTGAAAAACTGCAGGCGAGGTGGATTTTTCGCTTGAATTTACGGAGTTGCCGGTGACTATTATTTTGAGTGGGTTCCGTATAATTTGGGCATTACAGCTAACTCCACTCGTTTACCAATGTTATACGATATGATACCGTCTTCTAAACTTACAGTTTTTAGGGAAAAACGGTCTTTTGGTAACAGAATGATAAAAGTTTACGGGGTTGGGGTTTCATGTCGAATTATTAAAAAGGGTTTTAATTGTTTTTTGTAATTGTTTCTTTTGTATGAGCATATAATGTTGGAAGTTAAATAGGTATCTACTAGTATACAATGTTTGAAACACATTTGAAACCCAAAATTACAGAAACACCTAGTGCTGGGACAGAAATCTAAGTTCATCAAATAAACTTCTGCGACGCGAATCTAGAACCGGTATAGTAACTACACCACACGGGTTCACATCGAAAAGTCCGTCTATGGATTGCAATTACCACTACGTTTGTCTCTTCTTTATTAAAAAAACTACTGACTTTCCGTATCGGTCGTTTATGGATATTGCGTTTTAAGTCACTTTTAATTCAATTCCATAAACCAAACATACCTATTAACCATAAACGTATTAATTTTATTACTTACATTTGCAAAAGATTATGTTCAGTTGGCTCATGAGCCGTATTAAGGTTTTAGTGCAGTCATTACGGTAGCACTGTCTGGCTGCACGCCAGTTCAACCTGTTGACTTTACAGGAAAAGGTTTTATATTTAGTTATTCGGAACTTGGACGGTTTTCGAAAACGACTACCTTTATTGCCGGCGGTAAACTGAATGAAGTCGACCGTGTATATTGTGCGTTTTAAATGAAAATTGTTTTGGCAATGAGCCAGTACTCATTAAAAGAAACTTTTGATATTATATACCAACAAGTAATTGCCTCACAGAGCTTTGCTTGAGTATGTTTCGTTATTTACTTAGATTATATTTGACTTACTATATTTATTTTTATGCTATTACCTTCACCACCTACCTCTTTTCTCCTTTTCCACATGTAGAATATTGAAGGAAAATGGACTCAATTAGGATTAATTGGAAAACTTTACATTTTTTGATATAGACGAACTCGCAGCAAACCAGGTTTTTGCGCAATCACTTCACATCTAAAACGTATAAACTTTCGTAACATATTTTGACCATCATGATGTTCGCTTTATAGTAAAGCTGATATACTTTGCATAGAATGGTACTATACAGTAACAAAAACACTGTCTTAAAATTCACTTATCTACGCCAATAAAAACATGTTGTGACTTCGTAATTGTTTACTTCACATATAAAACGAAAATGAGATCAAATCCTCAACGTTTATGAATTGCTGAGATCGTTTCCTTTGTTCTCGTCGTAGTAAAACCTGTACGTTGGCAAAATTAAATTTTTATATTACGTATCCCAAATATTAGGTAAACACTACCTGGAATATTCGCTCCACAATATAAATTCGAAAAATTCTAATTAAGGTGGGCAGCTGTTTCGTTTTTTTTTAATTTCGGCGTCGAAACTCGCCGTCAGATGGCGTAAAAGATGTTTCGGGCCCTTAACCGAAGTAACAACAAAGTTCCCGTGGCCCTTATCTCCTGTCAAACATTCGCTTTAATAATTTACCTGCGACGCAGTAAAGTTATTTATTTACAAGCTCCCGAACAACCAGAATTCATAATTACAAATAAAGGGAGCAAATTATCTGTGCATACGTTAGGTACCTACGTGATCCGAGAGTGTGTAAATAAAATATGTTCTTATTTTGAAACAAGTTGCGTTTATTTAAAATCGACACCGGGATGGATGAGATGGATAACACGAAATAAAGTAAAATAAATATTAACCTGATATTTCCATTTGATATTGAAATTTAAAATATTGACATAGCTTCCATTGCGCGCATTCGATTACCGGTTTTCAATTCGTTTTAACACAGCTAAAGCTTGGCCTCAGGGCT
>DWAV01002987.1:0-10313 GCA_018231305.1 Noctuana lactifera | reverse complement strand
TAGACCCCGCTATAGATCCGAACACAGTGTTCTCTTGGTTCCACCCAAATTGCACCAAGAGCGAAGCAGTCGATATGCTGGTAAAGGCGGGTCCTGGGAGCTTCCTTGTGAGGCCCTCGGACAATTCACCTGGGGACTACTCCCTGTTCTTCCACATAAACAACCAAATCCAGAGGTTCAGGATCGAGAAGAAAGGTGTCCGTTATCTTATGGGAGGAAGGACCTTTGAATGCTTAGATGCGGTCATCAATAGATACAGGAAGGAGCAGATTGTAGAGGGCCATACACTGGGGCAGCCTGTGAGTATCTGGGTTTTGATAATCAATATTATATATAAATTTAGATATTAGCTAAAGTCATGAAGATTTCTCGGTAAAAGTATTGAATTGAATTGCGGAATATGATTATAAAAATGAAATATCTTTGTGAAAAAGATTATTATTTTAATTTTTTTCTATCGTTTTGCAAAATCATATTTTATCTGACCATTAAGTTAATGTCGCCGTTAACCGTAATATAGGTGAAAGCTGATAAGATATACCATGATAACATCTTTGTAATAATTTCATATCGATTTGCTAACCACAAGAATAGGTAGATTTACATTTTGTTGTTAAAAAGAGTTGTAGTGCAGTATTTTAATTGTCATAAAAATATTAATATTTGTGAATAATGTAATAGATTTCTATCAGAATAAAAATTATTGTTTATTTGCTTTAATTTTTGACATACAAATATAATTTTCAGCTGATCGCCGAAGGTCATCACATTGAACCACAACAGAATACGACTGGCGCGGCCGCTGAGAAGATATACGCGACATTGCGAGAGTGCAGAGACCAGATCGGTCTGAAGAAAATGAAGGGCATTAAGCATCAGGGCTACTTGCACAAGAAATCCGACAAGGGGGCGAAGAAGTGGAAGGCTTTGTATTTCGTGCTGTTGCAAGAAGGAACTGATACACATTTGTACTTCTATGACTCCCCAAAAAGGACAAAGCCCAAGGGGCTGATAGATTTGTCGTGCGCTTATTTATATCAGGTAAGATCTTAGTGGATTAGATAATAAAAAACTTGCGAGATTTATATGTGATTAGAAAAAAATCTCTAGTGTAACTTCTAAGTCGTTGAAGATCGTTTACATTTGGGTTAACACCAACTCGGTAATTATAATCGGTTAAAATAATTTTATTTATATCCCAAATGAGAACCTGTTCCTGTTGTGAACTGTTATTTTGTGTGCGTGCGCAGGTACACGAGTCGCTGTGGGAGCGCGAGTTTTGCTTCCAGCTGGTCGAGCGCGCGCTGCCGTGCCTGTCGACGCACACGTTCCTGGCGGCCGCTGCGCCCGCCGACCTGCGTGCCTGGCTCGACGCGCTGCGCCCGCTCTGCGTGCCGCAGCAGGCCAGGCACCAATGCAAGGTCACTGTCCTCGATCATGTCCCTAAGACGTCTTACTCTGTGTTGCTCATTTAAGCCCACTGTCCACTATATATATAGAAACACGTTGATTGACTATCTTCGCTGGGTAAAGGGAGCTGGCAGTTTGAATGTTAATGTTGGCTTTGCAGGTGGCGCGCGTGGTGTGGCTGCGCGCGCTGCGCGTGCGATGCGTGACGGCGCACCGACTGCCGGCCCGCCTCGCGCCGCGCCCATACCTGCGCCTCGCGCTCGGCGCCGCGCCCGTCGCGCGCACCATGCCCAAGCCCTCCCCCGACCCGCACTGGGACGACGAGTTCGTCTTTGAGTGAGTGCTCTTATTAATTTATAGCGTTCATTCTCAATATTCACTTAAAATATTGACTACATAATAGACAGGACACCACGAACTTAATTTTGGTAATGTTTTGATTAGACTTAGGATCATACTCCTAAAAATATAGTCCTATAGGTGAATGACGCGATGCTATGTTTAAATGCTTGACTCTTAAATGATTTTTTTTTAATTTTTTAAAAATAATCGTGTTTTATTTTTTAATATTTTAAATTATAATGTATAAAAATTATATTGAAAGTTATATTTGGATTTTGTTTACAGCGATGTACCACCGGATGTAACGTCATTCACAATCACTGTTCACAACACTGGAAAGCGAGGAAAGGAATCTGAAGTAAGAAACTTTTTATATAATATAAATTTTTAATACTTATTTTAAAATGCCGCCAATGTTTTATTCCATGATAATAACAAAAGACACAGTCTTGTTCATTAGAAATTATATCGGGATTAAATGAAATATTTCTTACTGAATAACATGAATAATTTTATGTATAATTGATTAATAATATATAATTTGAAACATTGAAATGTACAAAGACTATTTACTTACTCTCAGGTTGCAGAACTGACAATAGAGTTAGCGAATCTTGCAAATGGTGAAGAGGTAGAGGAATGGTATCCGCTGGCTGGCATGACACCGATTGGAGAGTGGGGATCGCTGCGACTACGTATTAGGTAAAGTATTTACATTTATTTTATTACTGTTTATTACAGATATTTTTGATAACTATTACATAGCAATAGATCGTGATTTTATATTGTGTTGTATAAGTACAAAAGTCAAACATATAACACTATATTTTTCAAGTGACAAAATTAGGTTTTCAAATGACTCCATTTTTAAGTAAACCATTAATAGATCGCCTCGTATAATGATATCTTACATTATTTTGAAATGTGACAATTTCGTGAAATTAATATTATCAAATTACCTATTAATCTCGCTCAAAATATTAAAATAAAGACCAGTTTTGTAATCTGGTGCTTAGTTTCATCAATTAGGATTGTTACTTACTGACTGACTGTAATGATGCCAATTGCATCTTGCAGGTACATGCAGGAGCTGGTGATGCCGCGCGAGGAGTACAACCCGCTGCGGCAGCTGCTCCTGGAGCCGGGGCTGCCCGCCGTCAAGGCGCTGGCCGAGCTTTGCCGCGCCGACCGCCAGCCGCTCGCCACCTGTAAATATCTTGTTCTTCATTTTATATGATACAAAGTCTACTAGATTATTCAATAATTCGCGTGAAACTATAAGTTGGTATGAATTTTGGAACGTCCCCCATCAATCTGGCAAGTAAGTAAATTTTTATAGACTACATATTTTGCAAAACACATTTTTAGCCTACATAGGATTATTCACATAAACATTCCACATGAATATATTTTCGAATACGCAACAAAATGATTACGAAAAACATGCAGAAAGAATAATTGGAGCATGCACAAAAGTCATTCAAAGGCGACAGGATCCTTTCAGTAACTGGTTCGTGATTATACAGCGGTGCTGCACGCGTTCGCGGAGTGCGGGCGCGGCGCGGAGCTGGCGCGCGAGTTGGCGGGCGCGGAGGTGGCGCGCGAGCCCGACCACCGCGCGCTCTTCCGCGCCGCCTCGCTCGCCACCGCCGTGCTCGACGAGTTCATGCGCGCGCTCTGCAAGCCCTTCCTGCAGGTAACGTGGACGCATTGTGCACGTCTTCATTATTATTGAAGGAACACGTACACTCACTACAGGAACAACACCAGTGTTTCTGTCTAGTCAGTTATTGTATTTCAATTGAGGAAGTGCACTTTATTAAATGCGTAGAGCCGAGCAAGGCTCTCCTCTCCCCTATGGTATATAATAACGGCTTCCTTATTAATTAATTATTAATCTCCAGATCTGCTCTGGGCGTAACCACTATTATGTCACACACTACGGCACTGATTCCATACTATATTTTTTCTTACAGGCTGCAATAGCAGAAACAGTGCAGAAATTGATTGAATCCAAACAGACAGCCGAATTGAATCCAACTAAAATGGACTCTCCAGATGATGCCTGCAATAACGCCGAGTTTTTACTAATGATTCTCGATCAGGTAAACTTGTTATCTTTAAATGTTGTTTAAAACCCAATATTACTAGTCTCATAGTTTGCTTTTCATAGCGAACTTTGAATTTTGCTGATTACATAGAGAATATTACGTTATTAATCACACAAAGATTGTTTGAATTCCAAGCTAAGCTAAAGTTTTGCCTCGTTGGAAACAAGATTATAGATGTCTATAATCAACCTAAACTACAAGCTTCTTAGCCTTAAACTACAAGCTAATATTCTATCCAGTGAAGACAATGGATATCAGAATCCTAGTGTGGCACTGCGAGTGTGACGCGTTATTTATCTATTTCACAGATAACGTTGTCGATATTCACGTCGCCGGAGGCGTGCCCGCGGCCGGTGCGCTACCTGTGCGGCTGCCTGCAGCGCGCCGCCGTCGCCAAGTGGCCCAACGAGAGGTTCGTGCGGACCAGAGTCGTCTCAGGTACCGTTTCACCTACCCTACCTACTTACTCGTACCTAGCTACCTTAGCGGGCGCTTAGTTAAATCGAGATAAATTTCAAATATTATTTCTATTGCGATAATTTTCTTTTATTGATTTCTCTAATTATTATAATTTTTACTATTGTATAAAGGTAAATTTATTAAATCAATCATGGAATTATGTTGTTTCTTGTTTACTTTAATTACGATTTTGCGATCCTCATCTTACTTATATCAAGATGGACGGATAGAAATTGCAGATGATTTATTGTATAGTTATAGTAAGATAAACCGTATTGTGTTGCGTGTTAGGGTTCATATTCCTGCGGCTGATCTGCCCGGCGCTTGTGGAGCCTCGCGCGTGGGGGCTGGTGGGCGCGGCGCCGCCCCCGCACGCGCAGCGCTCGCTCGTCATGGTCGCCAAGTGCCTGCAGAACCTCGCAAACCTCGTCGAGTTCGGGGCTAAGGTAATGTTACATTTGAGGTCGATGTCCTTGTGGGTGTCTATGCGTTGCAGGACCTTAAAATGAGGTCTCCTGTATGCTCCTACAAAAAAAAACACCTGTGCTCAGCAAAAGGCCAGTGATGTTGGCCAATATGTACTGAATTTTTTTTAGCTTCTAGTATAATGACTAGTCACATCATTATTTAAAAACCGTTGAATTTTTTTTTAACCTTCATTTATTTTAAAATTTTGTCCAATGTTCTTCTGTTGGTATAGGTCTTTTGAGTGTACAATGAATCGAAATTATACGTAATTTTTTTATTGTAGGAACCATATATGGAAGTGGTGAATCCATTCATTTTGAAAAATAAAGAGCGCATGGTGGTCTTTTTGGATCAGTTGAGTTCAGTGCAGGATCCAGGAAACGCGCCGACTAATTCTAACAACAACGTTGATATTGGTAAATATCACATATTATTTTTAAATTAAGTTCAAACCAATACAGAGCACGAAGTTTATAATTGATGAAAAGTTTATTGATTGAAAGTATTTATCCAATTTCCTGTTTAGATAATTACAAACTTAAATAATGTGTAATCTTGAAGATTCTAACAATCATTTGCAAGTTTATTAAAGCCTTATTTAGTCTTTTGCTATCCTTATCTTATGTCAAGTTACGCTATGACTATACCTTTAGAAATTTAATATGTAATGTAAGCACAGAATCAAATTTAATTCATCTCTTCCTTATAACTTTTAACTTTAACAAATGTTCATAACCACAATAGAACTTTTTTTTAGATCCTCTGTCTTAGTACATTTGCTAATGTAAAAAAAAATGTTTAGCAAAAGAGCTAGCGACCCTGCACCACATCTGCGTGTCGCACCTGCCGGAGCTGCAGACGCTGGGCAAGACGCAGCCCGCCATCCGCAAGCTGGTCACCGTCACCGAGATGCTGACCAAGCACAAGCACAAGTACCTCGAGATGATCACATAGGACTCCCCGCGGACGTCAACACAGGTGATGACACTATATCTTTGTTCCTCACATTAAAATTATTCAATTAGGTGAGGATGAGAAATGCAAACAATTTTAAATTTAATACTCTCTAATTTACTTTACTCCTTAATTAGTAGAAATCCCTGATTCTCTTAAAAGTCATATTTTCTTTTTTAACTGAAAGAATAAATTGCTTAAGAGAAGAATTGGTCAACAACATGGCCATTACAATAAAATAAGAGATAACTCTTATTAAGAGTTCGGACTGTAAGTTGAACATTACAAAATAGTTAAAACAAAATTATTATTAATGTTTAATATTTATATATAATGGTCGATTTAATTTTAAATACGTTTCATTTACAGGGTAAAAAAGAAATGCAGCAGACAAGAGGTATAGATAGCGTGTAGGTGTCCTTAGCGCAGGACTGACAGTTTTAGTCGTACTCGTGTAGTCATTGGTAGCTTTAGCCTGTGTTTATATTATACATTCTTATTGTATGTGGTTCTATCGCGAGCCTCAGAAACTATCGTGTAGGATATAGCACATCCAGTTGAAAATATATAGATATTTTCTTATTTCTGATTAAAATTATAATTCTATTATAAAATCTTCCCCAAATGGCGGATTATTCTATTACTTGATATACGAGTATTATAAATGTAGTGGTAAAAAAATACAAAATAGAGTCTATAGAAAAATTCTGTAGTGGATTTTCAATGCTTAGACCTGGATTATTTATTGGAGCAGATCCTTAGCCATTGACTTCAAAATATTGTTGAAATACCAAAAAAAGGTACATGTAATTAAATTAAGATCCCCTCTACCTGAACTAAATCTTGGCCGCACCTGAGCTAAAGACATCTTTCACGCATAGTTTTTGGTGCTCGCTATGTTACTAAATATTTATTTCCGAGTGCCAAAACATTACATCCGAGATTCGAGTGTCAACTGTGTACTCCTTAGTTATCTTTGTGTTAAATTTTCTAATTTGATTCATTTCACTGCCTAATCTTTTATTACTTTAAGCGCAACGGAACAATCAGCTCTCTAGTATAATAAGACGTATTTATTGCTAGTATTTTAGTACGTACGACATTATTATTATCCTTTACAAATAATATTATTTTATATTCAATTAAATGTTTGTAAGTTTTGACTTTTTTGACGGCTTTTTCACAGCGAACATTTAATTTAAACCTCGCTTAGCAAGAGTAGGTAATAACAATAGTGCGTAATCTTTTGATATTTTTGCAAAAAAATGTTGATTTTTTAATAATTTTTACTATTTTAAAAATGCAAACATATTATATTAAGGTAGGTATTTAGAGTTAAGACGATATTCGACCGTCAATCGTAAGACACCAAAAATGTATTAGTATGTATGAATGTGATAGGCAAGGAATGGTAGTTGTAGGGACAATCTATTTGAAGTTCTTCGATGATTCCACTACTAACCAAGCGGCAAGCGTTCACGTAACGAACCCCTTTGCAATTATTGATTCTCTGTGATAGTAATAAGTAATCCTCTTACTTTCAGCAATTTACTTCTGTGATTTTATACATGAACACAATTATGAGGCACACCTAGCACCTCTTGAATTTGCATTAAAGGGCATTTTTTCATCTAAATTTTTATAATACGTAATGTTACGTCATTTTGAACAAAAATCCTAAGCTTCCAAACGGGATGCCATTAAATTTATCTTAAGATAATCTTTTAAAAAAATGGATCTTTATTGTTTTAAATATATATACTTTTTTTTTATCTACCTATACTAGTTTTTGATACATTAAATGAAAATATGTTAATGCTTAAAAATATTTGTAATTAGTTTTTTTTCCATAAATATCTTCCAATGCATGAGTATATTATTGAATTTGTTAGAAATTATCTTTTAAGATTTTTCAAGATCAGGTTTTAAAAAGATCTATTGCGACTTCCTCGTATGAACTGTATTTTAGACATAAAAATAAAATTAATTAGCAAGTTAATACTAATGTGTATTCTATGGAACGAAAATTAAACTATGCGTTATTAGTCGTTTGCCAGTATTTAGTAGGTAAGAATAAAAGTAAAATAATAGTCATAGGTTATTTATATAAAACTTTACACTGTGTAAGACTTAAGTTTAGTTTTGTGTAAATTTCAGTTCATGTGAGAAAGCTCTCGAATATCTATTTCTAAAGTTTTTAGGTCATGCTCAAGTAATGATTTAGTGCCATATGAATATTTCTAACTATGATTGTACTTACTGTAAGAACATTCCGAATTTGATAAGATTCAAATTTTTTACGACTGATCCGTTAATCCAATCCAAACCAACGAACTAATATTACAAAGTTCCATTTCTAATTATTCAATACCATTCTTAATGTTTTATTAATAAATAATCAGTTAAGTTTAATTGGCTTAGATGTAACAAAATGTACCTAAACTTTTCAGCTTAGAATGTTTGCTGATGATTTTTGAGTCCTAGTGATATGGTGTGAGGAATGTTTAAATGGCAATTTTATACAAGCCACAAGAACGTGCTTAATGCATCACTTTTGTAACCATTGTTTTAAGCTATTTTTATAAGTATTTATAGAATTGTACTCTATTTATATAACTCACCGAATCACATTACGTCTAAGTATCGCTTTGACGTGAAAAAATTGTTTGCAGGTATACTCCATGTTTTTCTATGTCGAACACACAGGTATAATAAGCTCAGAACAAAATTTAGAGTAATTACATGAGAAACTTAACTAGTCTTTTCCAGTCTTGTTTTTTTTATTACATAGGAAAGAATATTTTTTACTTCAGTACACGTACCATAATATTTTTTGATTGCACTATATTCTTATCGGTTAACATTGGTACACTTTATTTTAGCGTAAAATTTGTGCTTTCAAAAGTACATGTAGTACATTACATTGTAAATCCCGCGGTTTAAGTCGTACTGTAATTAATATAATTTAATAGAAATTACTATTAAATGCAAAGAGAACAGATTTTAGGTTCATTTAAACAATGCATCGAATTCTATAACGTCAGTTGTTTGTTTAGCATAGCTTGTAGGTCTAGTAGATGTGTCATTCGTCGATTAAATATATCGATAGCTTACGATGGGACAATGTCTAGACTGATTACGCTCCAATTATATTAGACATATTAGGGTAATATTATGCACTAGGTACTCCACAAATTTTTAAAGTGAGAAAGACAGTATTCGGCCCATTTGATAAAATTTTTGTATACATGATATTCAGAGATTATATCCGTGATGTAGAATCTTATTACTGTTAACATTTTGATACATTTTACATTTAATTTTTCATTATTTTTATTTATGAGAGGAGATTAAAATATATTGCAATTTATTCACTACTGGTCCTGAATAACAAGAAATTAAAAGTGTAATAAGAATTATATTATTTTATTGTTTGCAGTTTTTTTTCTGCTTATTAATATTGCAATCGTTCTTAATCTTCTCTTTGTGTATTTGCAATTTGGAATTGCAATCTTTTTCGTAAATTATGTATTATATCCTAATTTAACTCAGAATTGTTCTGAATAATTTATCTTATATAATCTGTTTATTTAAATTGCACAGAACATGTACACTTGTTAATGTTTGCATGTATTACCAGTCTGATGCTTTTAAATTTCATAAGACATTCGAATTTGCATTTATTTGTTTTATTATGAATAAAATATATTAAATTTGATTAAGTAAATTGTTTCAATTAGTTAAATGTGTAATGATGATTAGTGTTACATTAGGTTTTGTGAATGTTTCATCATCTTATATTCTACTCCTTAGTGTTTACTGTTTTCTATTAAATTTTTATCTGTGCTAGGAATCCAGTCTCATAAAAATAAATTATAAAATATATTTGTTTTTATTTCCATGCATACCTAATTACAATGTACCTTGAATCCACGTTTTTTTACATATTTAATAATACTAAGATTGAAAGTTCTTACATGTACTTACTATTTTATAATTGAAAAGTTCTTACAGATACTATGATTTCTGTGTAACACTTGTTTTAAACTAGTGGATTATCTTATATTAAGATTTTTTCTATCTTTAGTGGTTCACTTCAATTGGATACTTTAAGGAATCAAAACTTCAAATTTTATTTAATTCAAAATTCTGATTTAATTTTAATTTATTTACAAAAATAGGAATGACTGTACATGTTTATTAAATAAGAAGTATTTATGTTAAGAATAGTATTGAGAAGGCCATAACAACACAGCAGAACGCCACATATGGAGACTTTCTTTCCCCAATGCGTGCACATTTCCAGAAGGTTCCCAAGAGTCTAAACAAAAAGGATGTTTCATATATAAATATTCAATAGATAGTGTATCATCTACATTATTCAGATAATTCACAATAACACAGCAAAATCTCACAACTAATATTCAGTTCTGTAGAGCACTAATAAATATGTTTAATAAGTTCTTATTATTAATATTTGCTATATGTGCCCATAAAAGAATGAAACAGTATCTAATGACCATCTGAAGCTATCAAATTTACAAACTTTTGTTATTTCTGTACTATTGT
>DWAV01002986.1:0-10314 GCA_018231305.1 Noctuana lactifera | reverse complement strand
AGTTTTTGCGTGAAAGAGTAACAAACAAACAAACAAACTTACAAACTTTCGCATTTATAATATTAGTAGGATAGGATTTATTTTGAAGCAGTTCGAACCTTTGGTACTAAGCTACCCTGGTCTGCTACCCTCAGAAGTGGTCATGAATCAAGGTCTTGTGTTGTGACTTTAAGGTGATGTTTGGGCTTTGGGGAAGTCTCAAACTTCACCAACCGGTTGCGGGGAATAATTTGATTTCAGGCAACCATTTAAGTCCCTCATGAGGTAGCAACGCTTCCATGTACCTACGACTTCCTTTCCTTTAATTGGGTCCATAGGTCCCATTTTAATGTGATCCAGTTCTAACAACGGCATCCGTGAGAAAACCAAAAAATCCGCAATTTTTTTCGTACGTTTGTTACCTAATGTTAGGTGATTATTTTGTTCCGTCTGACGCAATTGGCACTGAGATCGATAGCAGCCGATCGATACAACACCGGAGTCAACGGCCCCCTTATCGGCTGGGGTCAAATTTTACTGTTCTTCTACTATATTATACCAAATTTTTTATCAATTGAATGTACGTGTTTGTTTGGATGTTGTCAAAGTTTTGTGTTATTTTGTTTTTCAAAGACGAAAAGAGAATTGTTTAAACAATAAAAACAGGTTCTTGTACACATTCAACTATAAAATTGTTACAAATTTTTAATAATTTTAATATAAGCAACAAAAAATAATGAATTTAAAAAAAAAAACCATGTAAGTAGGTACTCAAATGTTTTAGAGTTAAAATGATTTCGTTGGAAAAAACAATATACACTTTATAAAAGTTACCTTTAGGAACAGATGTACGCACGTACTTATTTAAGTATGGGTTTAAAGTTTTAAAGTCTTATAGTTTTTTTATGGATGCCGTTGGAACCAAACGGGAAGCGTTAGCTTACAAATAAATAAAGAATCATCCAAATCCGTTCACTCAGTCGAAAGATACGAGATAACAAAAATAAAAAAAAATCCACTCGAATTGAGAACCGCCTCGTTTTTTTTAAGTCGGTTGAAAAAACGAAACTTTGAGAAGCGCACGCGCTCCGAGCGATCGATATTTAGCTTATTAAGTACGTATTACATGAACTGATAGCACGCGTGATTCAGATTACAAAACACTTGGCAGTTTGTGCCCGTATCTAAGCCGGCACAGCCAGCATCCGTTCCAGATAAACGGCTAAAATTTAACTCAAAATTGGCAGAAAATCATCGGCGAAATCAAGGTTAGTGCTTATTACCGACTTCAATAAGTTCTACGAGTATGTCTGTTTCTTTTTTCTTTTCTTTTAAGTTTTTTTTCCGATATCTTCGTCGTTTGTGAACCGATTTTGGTGATTCTTTTCGTATATGGTAGGGTTTGGTCTGATTGGCCCGTTGCATACTGCAGGTATATAACCAGAGAAATGGCGCAAGTTTCAAAATAAATTATTAAAGTATGTAACTATTAAATTAAACTTTCTTTCTAGTTTGAAGTCGGATTTAACTTTACTTTTAATATTTTAATATTATAATATTTACTTATAATTTTTTTTAGAATTCTGTGTTGAAGACGATGAACACGGCCGCCCAAGAAATTTTGAGGATACAAAAATACAATTCTTTCTGCCATCTTTTAATAAGATTCTTTCTTTAATAACAATACATAAGATCCATAGAACCGCGTGGTGTAGTGGTTACCACGCTAAACAGCCTTTCGAAGGGTTCCGGGTTCGATCCCCCGCGGGACAAAACTTTTAAATGATGAATTTCTATTTCTGTTCTCGGTCTGGGTGTTTGTGTATTTGTCTTTGTATGTGTCCATGGCACCCCGACACAGGGAATCCTAGTGTGAGGCTGTGAGTGTGAAGCGTTATTTATTTATGTAGGTATAGATCTGGGCAAATCAAAATTATTACTTCACTGTATTTGTATTGTTTAGATTAGTGGTTTCCCAACAAAATCGATCCGCAAACTAATTACAACTTGAATGCACGACAGGATCCATCAATCTATGAAACTTAAGATCCAGTGTTCATCCGATCCGACTGTCATAAATTGTGGCATTAATTTAACGACTCACCATTAGATTGATACTTCTACATCCCTTAGGAACTAGCGTATACAACTGTTTCTAATACTCATGAACTACCATTCAAATCTCAGCTCTAAATAAATCGCAACAAAGTTGAAATTTCATTACGCTGTTCTAAAAGTAAAGACGTTTTGTAGTTAATAAGGATAGTGGAGTTTCGATACAATTGAATGTCGATTCTATCGATTGGTGATTAAGTTGCTTTTTGTATGGCGTCGCTTAGAGGAACATTAGGTAAATTGGGTAATGTCTCTAAACGATCGCCTGGTAATGTTTTGTTTTGGGTTCGGTTCCGCAGATCGGTTAATGAATAAATACTGTACAATACATTGTTGCAATTGTTTGTAAGCACGGAACTGAGACAGAATAGATGACTGGAAATACCTTTACACTCTTTAAGTAGATATACGAAGCCAGTTAGACAAACACCCAGACCGGGAACAGAACTCATTTGAACCTCTAAGTAACCCGCCGGGTATCGAACCCAGGACCCTTCGAATGGCGGTCCGATATACGAGTAGTAGCAACTATATCGCACGGGTCGTGTAATAGGTACTTGGGTACTTTTATAATAATACTAGCTGTGCCCCCCGGTTTCATCCGCGCGTAACGCTTGATAGCCTATAGCCTTCCTCGATAAATGGGCTATCTAACACTAAAATAATTTTTCAAATCGGACCAGTAGTTCCTGAGATTAGCGCGTTCAAGCAAACAAACAAACTCTTCAGCGTTATAATATTAGTATAGATTATTTGGACAGTGTCTTCTTATTGCAGTTCGTCTGCTGCTTAAAAGCAAAGTAACCAATTCGAGTTAGACAATTTGTAATCATTTGTGTCGGCTCTTGTGTGAGCCGCCGATGACGTCACGCCCCACCGAGGATAATGGGTTCGATTCCGCGGATAGCAATTTACGTTGCCCGCCGTTTTTTATCAACCTGTTGCATGGGAAGTGTACTTTATTGGCTTATTGGGTTGATAGTTTATTTTTGTAGGCTTCTGTTAAGTTTCTGAGGGGTAGCTGCATTCAATTTTGAGTCTTGCCGTGGTTGTTTTAGAGGCTACATTTGTTTAATGTAGCTTAAACGTTTTGGGGAAATTGAAAATGCATGAAGGTCATAAGCTTTCTGTAGTTTCAGCGAGTTAATATGGTGTATTACTTTTTGCACTGATATTGTTGACTGACGAATTAATGATAGAAGAATTTTCTTCTTTGTTATCATTACTCTACTCTTAACAAAATATATAAATTACTGAGTACGTAAGCATTAGAAGCAACCAATCCGCATCGGAGCAGCATGGTGGAGTATGCTCCAGGCCTTCCCCGGTTGTGGGGAGAGACCTGTGCCCAGCAGTGGGACATAAAAAAGGGTTGAAGGCAAGCATTAGAAGTATAACGCTAATCCCCTACTAATTTAGTGCTTAGAGCTTCATAATTCTTTCCCTTCAAATGCACCTTTAGAATTCTTACGCATAATCTAAGCTTACATAAAAGCTTTCTAGAACACACAACAGTTACTCAAATAACAGAAATTCAACTTACACGAAAACATAAAAGCATGATTTACACAGTGAAGATAGAAATTGTTCAAACATTTGATCAAAACTTCGCCGTCGTTGGCCAAACAAAACGTTTGTCGCAACAAAGCTATCGGGGCCTCCGATAATTGAGAGGGGACTTAATACCTTCGATTATTTATTTAAGACTTTCGCCACCTGAGGCTTTGCCACCAAAAAACAAGTGGCAAATTAATTATTCCGCTGTCACACAATTCGCAAATCAAGCCCTTATTGTGTTAGGTATAAGATCGATATTCACGTCCACGGTCAACAATGATCGGTGTGGAGATTTTGGCGGGCAAAAAAGAAGATTTTCTTTTGTACGGGCTACTTTGAGTTCGGTTTCAAGGCAGGGGTTAAATTCGTTTGTTCTAAAATTTACAGAACAAATTAACTGTCCGAATTTAAGCTGTATTTAATGGTGTTAGACCGCAGCTCCACCGCGGGGGCAGAATTTACTTTTGTGTCTAAAAATAGATTAAAGACAGTGCAGTTTCTGCTAAGATTTTATTGGAAACACAATTTCGATTTCTTTATAAATTATGCAACACTATTGACTATCTGTTTATCGCGTATTAGGTACTTACGTCATAATACGTTATGTTTCTTCACAGATTAGAAAAGGTCTTGTCTGTTTTTTTAACTAATAGACGATAAACTTTGCGTTAGTCTTCTGTTTCACATGACATTTTTCGGAAACATTAATTACGGATTAACTCCTGAAAACCTCGGTTTCTGATATGTCTATGTACGTAGGAACCGTCGATCTTAACTATATCTTAGCCTCTCAACTCAATCCCCATCTCTCCGTACATCTGAAAGCACGTAATCTTCAATTGTACGAACGGAATCTTACTTGCGCACTTCTTACCAATAAGGAGGAGGTTGGGGCGAACCGATACACAATTAAAGAGAAAACAAGCAGCGCCGGCTAAGACGAATGTTGCGGAAAATCGAAACACCCCCACCCCGTCTGCAGGGACGCCTGATTTACGATTTACTGCCAAATGCTTTCCGTTTTTATTTTTAATTTTAATACGTTTTATATCTGGCTGGGTTGTTTTGTTTTGTGCTGCGAGTGCGGTGACGCTGTGGTGCGCTGGTCGGTTATCAGTGAATAACGATTTGACTTTTTTCTTTTTTATTCATGTTTCTTATCTTTTTTAGGAAGATTTGTTTCTTGTTTTATTGTTTTTGGTATTTCTTTAACTTGTAGCTGTATGAATACCGACCTATATTTTTCAATTTTGAATATTTCTATCAACACTTTAAACGAAACTAAATAGTTCTTTGTTTTTTTTGCTTTACTCAAAACTTGTAGAGTATGCGTAAAGCATTAAGTTCATTTATGCCATTAAAATTAGGTATAATTTGTTCTAGATATACAAATTTAACGTATAGTTAAATTAATTAATGTGCAATAAATATGTTTCCTTTCAGTTTCATTTACAAAGTTAGTTATTCATACCTTGTAGGTACATAGGTAGGTATTTAATTTACGTTTTCTCATTCTACGTATGTCACAAAAGTAACACTCGCTTGAGTCATCAAAGGCCACACATTCGATTTAAATACGTTAACAAACGTACGCTAAATATACACAAACAGAACAGCCCTGCCACCACCCTCGATTTTCTTTCTCTAATTGATAATTCTTCCGCGATCCCTCATCCGGCGTGTCTGTACAATAATACAATTAATTCCCTTATGCCAGAGACTACTTATAAATTTCTTCCGAACCCTTATTGGGGACCCTTTACATGAAGACGCGACATGTCAGATTTGAAGATCTCGAATTGTCTGTCTTTTTGAGGGACTTGTGTGGTTTTGTTTCGTATCTTGTATATTCAAGATTTTTAAATATACGTAATTTAATAATTTAAAATAATTAGTATATACATAATATGTAACGTTATTTTCAAATAAACACGTCATGTATTTGAAATAACAATTATCTTATCACCGTTTTAGTGAATTAACATTAGTCCGGATTAGTCATGAGTAACAGTGCATCCACGTATGACCACAGATAAAACTAAACTATTTGAGATTTAAGGTCCTTATTAAAATCCGTGGGTTGCAGAGACCTTTTGACATCAGATCACCTGCATTCATTTGCTACTCACTTAAAATAAAAAATGTAGTATAGGTATATAAGTATAGGTATTTTGTTTTAAAATAAGTATTTAACAGCAATTCGTAATCAATTTGAACATTAAAAAAAAATCAAAGATAGTCAAAGTAACCAGTCATCATTACTTCTACAGGCAAAAATTACTACCAAATCAATTTATACCTACCATCCAACTCGGTACTAACACTTATTATTACATAATAATATTAATACAATGAAGCAGCCATCGCTTGTTACCTACACTTGCGTAATTATATTTATTATAACAATGTGGAACGAGTGCGCAAACTCTTCAACATTTGTATGTGTCGTGTTCACCCTTGATACCGGAGCCTCGTTAGTAATTGCTTCTCATTCGAGCCGCGTATCTTTTGCCGAAACAAAAACGCCTTTACACTTGTTTGGCGAAAATAAACTTAATTCGTTAAGCATTCCATTTAACGAAACATTGCGACAAATTAACGTAGTCTTTACGGGAAGTTGTAAGGGTTACGGAATTATAAACCTGTATGTATAATCATAAGAAGGTATCGATGGTGTGCTAAACTATTCTAAATTTCTAATTTTGGCAGAGAAGTCTTCACTTCTTGAGTTTAAAAAGGTATAATGCCTTAAGTTATACATGGATGTAACTCAAATAACTTGATTCCGCATAGCGAGTTTATTTTAAGGCTGATACTAAGTAGGTACATTTAAAAATGTATGTATGTAAATGTACTTAAAGCTGTATTTCGAACATTTAGTTACAATTCAGCGGTTAAAATTTTTCACTCCAGCTAAAATTTTAATTACAAATAAAATAATACAAATAAGGTACAGACATTTCTATTCGCATACGTTAATTTTCTCAGTACTCACAATGCTTGTCAAAGGCACTACATCATAAAAGAAACTTTCAGAATTGTTCCGAACGATAATGTCTCTGGCAGGCGGCTGTTCTCAGTTGTGAATCAAATCGGATGGTTTTATTCAATAAGCGATTGCAGCTTCGGGGTACATCTTAAATAAATTACTGGATTAGATATTCGTGGAACTGTGCTTTGGATATTATAAGTGTTTTTACTTTGATTTAACATTTAATAAGAACACATGTTTACTGCAGCATTTATGACCTTTTAAATTATAGCAACGTAACGTTTATCTACATAAATACTTTTTTCAAAGAAAAAGCACGTCCTTTTTTATTTGGTAACCACATCTTGTAGAATTCCCTCATGAGATCATAAATATATAGGTACTCGTAGATGCGTTGCTTGCCTAAAAACTAAAACACTCACCTCACATTTAAAATCAACATTTTAAACATTATTGAAGTACCAAATGGCATTGAATACAAATGGTATTTGAACTGAAACACTATTTACTTCGCAGCAGAAATTGAAGACCTATCGTACTATACCGACCACTTCGTTTATCTTATAGTTTACTACTACTACTCATAGTTTACTTATAGTATACATAGGCTAACTTATAGTGTAACAATATCACGAAATAAAAGAAGAATTAGACACAAAACCAATACATGAATCTTTAAATGTATACAGTGCTTGTAAGTACACAAACAGACTGCTTAATTTATCCAAGTCGATTGAACTGTACCCAACGGCCCCTGCCTCCTCTTTCCAGATGGTTAAACCTTCTTGCAATGCTTAAATATGGCCGCTGGTGCTCGTAATGACGTCATTGGAACAGATACAGTAATAATACAAAATCTGTTTTTGTTGTTCATTGAAATCGTTGTACCTACAATATAAATTAAATTTATTAATTTCATTTATTTTCTTTGCAGGTAAGCTCAACCAAAGAAGACTTTTTGAACGGATGTCAAGTATGTACCTACTTACAGAATAAAAATGTTTTCACTTCTATCCATAGACTAAAAATACATAATGGTTTTTAAAATATATGACTCATCCATCACGACGAGAAAGCATAATCACGCCATTTAAATTGTCAAATCGACTGACAATATCGTTGATACGAAAACAATCGACCGAACCGCTTAGCGCCTCTCATTAATGGCTTGAATTTGTCAATATCTCTGATTGTTTCAACCTCCCGCCATTAATTCGGATAATCTGACGTCGAACCATTACCTCGAATCGCGCGACTATTAAAAGGTTCCATTTTTAAACTGTTTATCGGCTGTCACTTGTTTACAGATAAAAAATGGTATTCATAGACAACTAATCCTTTAAGAAAGGAACAAAGTCTCGACAGTAATCGGATATGTACGGCATTGTTTAAAAGTTTCATTCATTTTAAGTAATATAATAATATAGAAATTAAAAACAACTTTCTAGAAAAACAGAAAAAGTATTTCATAGGAACGCCTATCATTTATATGCTGCATTCCGTTATCAAACTCCATTTTACGACAGTTTAAAAATCAAATTACAAATCGACTAAAAAACCAGCTCGACATTATAGCATTGATTTTCATGAAAGCGGTCCTTTCGAGCGAAATCACTTGAAAAGCTGAACATCGCGCCGAGTATCGAATCGCACTCGCAGTCATTCCACTTTCCGAACCATAAACTGTCAATAAAAGAAAACGTACAGCTACATCTGCATATTCCCGCCATTAAAAAAACATGGCGGAAAAAACAAATAGTATTTATCGCGATTAATAACCCGTTATGTTTCAAGTGTTTTTGCTTAGCGTTTTATATGTTCGCGTAAGTATCGATTTCACATTATTTCGCGCTGTCATTAATAATTTTAATTAATTAACGCGTTGGGGTGTGTTTACGTAGGTGGCTATTGTCAGACCATCGTGTGGGATGATTTATGCGTCTTCGCGTGTCTTGTATTATCTGTATTACGATGGCTCATTGATTTTTGATGACTGTGGAACTTCAGGAGTTTCATAAATTACGAGTAGGTATGTTGGACTGTGTTTAGCTTCATTATTAACTAGCTAGACCACGCTGTTTCAGAATTGTACCGTAATGCTTGATAGCCTATAACATTCTTTATGAATGTATCTATCATACACAAAAAGAATTTTTCAAATCCGAATTGCACTTCCAGATATTAGAGTGTTCAAACAAACAAAAAAATTCTTCAGCTTTATCATATTAGTATTGATATACGCGTATTCAGTTAAATTATTAATAATACCTATATACGCCAATTCACCATTCCAAGGGTCCCGGGTTCGATCCCCGGCGGGATAGAAATTTAAATATGAATTTAGATTTCCGTTCTCGGTCTGCGTGTTTGTGTATTTGTCTTTTTATGTGTCATGTCACCCACGACACAGGGAATTCTAGTGTGGGGCTGTGAGTGTGAAGCGTAATTTATTTACAATATTAATGGGCAACACAGCTTTAAATTTATTTAATTTTAACTAGCAACTCGCCCCGGCTTCGCACGGGTGCAATGCTGATACTAAATAAATACACTACAGAAAAACTGTGAACGTTTATACATATAAACCTTCCTCTTCAATCACTCTATCTATTAAAAAACCGTCCATCGCGTAGTTTTAAAGATTTAAGCATTCATAGGGATATAGGGACAGAGAAAGCGACTTTATTTTATACTACGTAGTGATAGTGATAACACAAATTTGCTTTACTGTAGATATAGTTCTTTATATCATTTCTAGAAGTAAAGTTTTCGCTGTAGGTAGTGCAATAGACCCAAAACACGAGAATCAAAAGCTTTTCAACACCAAAACTTTTCTTGCGCGATCCGATCCATAACAAACAAGCTACGCATAAAATAGTTTTTGTCGCCTATTCGAACACTACCCATATTCATATGATTAATTACTCGCATTTATTAGTAAAATTCGTATAGATGAGGGTTGAAAGGGTAACACTGTGTGTGTGCGTGACTCATTAATATTTATTTCGCATACAGACGCAACTTTTGTTACCGTGGATTGATCGCTTCAATTTTCATAAGTAACTAGCTTATCCCCGCGACTTCGTCAGTGGATGGGGCCATAAATTAAAAAATATAGTACCTACCTAGATGAGAAATTTCCATACAAACTTTATCCCACTATTTTACTCCTTTAGTGGGGAATTCTGTCCATTTCACCTATACAGATTATTTTTAATTGTAATCGAGGTACTTTTGTACCTTTTATCATACTTCTGAGTCCAGAAATGAGAAAATTCCTTATTGACTTCAACTCCCTATTTCACCCCCTTAGCGGTTGAATTTCTGAAAATCCTTCCTTAGTGCTCACTTACATCATGAACCCCTGTACCAAATTTGGAGTTTCTATGTGCAGTAGTTTCGGCTGTGCATTGCTATATAAGTCAGTGAGTCAGGTTAGCCTTTTATTTTCATAAGAAATATTAACCGACAACTGGTTATTTGAGATCGTTTTTAAGACTAGCTTAGTAAATGTTAAAACCAAAGAAATAACTGACAATATTTAGTTAGACACGTAACGTTTAGTAAAGTTAAAGTATAATGTTTAACAGACTAAAATAAATAACGCTTCACACTCACAGCCCCACACTAGGATTCCCTGTGTCGTGGGTGCCATGGACACATACAAACAC
>DWAV01002985.1:0-10315 GCA_018231305.1 Noctuana lactifera | reverse complement strand
GCGCTATCATAAAAATTAAATTACGGTAAGAGTTTCTCTGTAAGTGCGCGCCATTTCAGCGGGGCGCAGGGCGGCCCTACGGGGGGCGGGGGACGAGGGCATGCCACATCAAAGCACCTCATCCCGCGTCGAGCTTTCCTCCAAATCAAATTTAGCAGCTTCTTCTTTCGTTACGATACTGAAACGCACCTGAATTTCTGACCTAATATTCGTTTTTTTTTGCCTACATTTCAAACAGTATTAAAAGAAAAATCAGTTTTTGAAATAAATATATAAAAGAACGTATATTACTTTATAAGGTATTATTCCTCAAAACACAAACAATTCACTGATTCACTTCACTTTACTGCGAGATAGAATGCCTACCGTACCAGATTTTATTACAACAGAAACGAAAAACATGCAATAAAACGTTTAAGAAACAGCGGAATGAATTAAACTTTGAGTTTTCTTTTTTACGTAGTCGTACAGTTGCCTTAGGCATGGCAAGATCAAGTGGCTAATTTGTCAGTGAGAGAAAACTTGGTGCCGTCGCGGACTCCTGCGGACGGTGCAATTCGATTAAACTTCTACCGAAGAACCTACACAAGAGCAGGGCCTACTTAACGCAACTCGGCTGTACATTTACGGCGGAAATTTAATTATCTAACTCATCAGGATAGTGGACTAGTTCTGGGTAAACCCGCAACCGAATCACAGTCTGATTACGTACTTATTGGGAGAAGTTCTATGTTAATAAAACCAAGCATTCGAATTCGAAAATACTTATAGCAAAGGTTTTTCAGAAATAGGGCAATCTGACATATAGTTTTCTGTTTAACTTATCATCTATTTTACTTGAAGTTCATAGTTTATTATACCAGTAATTTTTAATAAACCCATATAATTATAAAACTCAGGTTACATTTTAAAGTACATAATCGATTTTATTCATATTTTCGTAATTAAATTCATGATAATGTGTAGTATGTAGGATGTAAAATAACAGGCAAAAGCTAATAATATAGTAAAATATTTATAATGGTTCTAATATGTTTAATTAAGGTTCTAATATGTTCAGTCCTGGTTCAAAGTGCGCCCGAAAATTACCTAGGACGGACAAAAGACTAAATAATCAAAAATAATTAAATTAAATAATATTTAAATATATTACTATCAATTATATGAAAGAATATAGGTACGTAGTGTACTCGAAGTATTACGATTAATATACGACTAAGCTATAAGCAATAATAACGTAAAAGTATTTGTCATATTACGGTCTGAATGTGCTCATTCATCCAGCTTATCCCATTGACAACAGATAGAGGATTCCATGGAATGTATTTTATATACGAAAAAGGGAATATCGGTTTTATATCCATCAGATCCATTCAAGAAAAAAATCAAAAAGGATTTTCTCAAAAGATATTAAGAAATATTTTTGCAATAATGTTAAAAAATGCGCAAGATGGATAATGCCAATTGATAACATACACATATATGTATATATAATAATATGTTATCAAAAGCAAATAAATACAGTACATAGGTATTAGTACTCTTTTATACTTATAAATAATTGTGTCCCTAAGATTATATCTTACTAGATTCCGTGAAGAAATACTTAAGAAAATTGGCAAAACCACATGTCAATATTTTATAAAAAAACTTATTTACTTATTGATATCAATTTTACATAGTGACTACAACATTAAATAATAATTTTTTTTTTCTTTTAGATCGATATCTCTCGCAGGCGGTACCAGTAATGGAAATGTTAAAACCTCTGATAATCCCTCAAAATTATACATACTTATCATAAAAATAAGTTCTGTCTGTTGGTTGCGTGCTTGGTGGCACGTTGACAGCCTTTTACGAGTATAGCACTGGTTGTTATGTAAAAATAAGTGAACATTTTTGTTTTAGGTATCTATACAAATCTAATTTAAATCACGTGGTTGGTACGCCTGATTTAAATTGGTGAAACTTCAAAGTTGCATAATGCATATTTCATTACATGTATCAGTTGATTTTTTTATCCAAGACGCGATAATTTTAAATTAAGTATTGGACCTATTCTTCTTTGACGAACAGTTACGTAACGCTCTGTATAAATCGGACAGCAGAAGTAGTGAATCTATGCTTACCTTCAGACAGGAACAAACGATCAGAATCAGTAGGCGGATCGCAGGGTCGGTGGCGCAAGGTGACATGGAGCGAGGGTCCTCGCGGTGGTACCTCGGGTGGCGCGGGCTCCGGCGGTGAGTCACATTCGCGCTCACTCGTCTGACCACCAGTGGGACCTGGACACATGGACATTGTTTATTTACATACACTTTTTATAAATCCAGCCCTATTATAAATCTAGCCTATTTGTAGCCCTACAAAGGGCGAACTAGTAACATTCGCCACCTATCCACCAATTAGATTGTTGCTTTATGAAGTCACTTTCGTAGAAGACAAATTCCCCGCATTTAAAATGTCGGCGACAGATTTACAGCTACATAATTAATATATTGGTCGTTACTAAATACACTAAAATTACAGAAGAGATTAATTTACGTAAGATATATAAAATGACCACGTAGAACAGAAATCTAAATAGTACGAAGAGAATTTGAACAGTTATCAGTAGGTACATAGAATATACAAATAGAACAGTATAATTTCCATTACCTACTATAATACAGTAGTTTAAGTCATATTTTAATATTTTGTGCTGAAACTACGCAGTACATTAAAAAATATTTATTACGTATTTACAAATAAAATATATTTTATTAACAAACATTTTTTTATCATAAACGAGCATGGCAGTCACCTGATGTTAAATGGTAAATGCAATCCACGGACACCCACTTGTATCCTCATATAGGATAGGAGTCCTTTTGATATGGCCTCAAATAAAGTTTCAACCAGAGATCAAATAAATACCATTAAGTTCCTAACGAACACTTAGCTATCCATCCGCGGCAGACACGTGCGCCAGCCCAACAAAACTATGCGAAGCATCCTTATCAAAGGTATGCACCCACCGCCGCATGGCGCTTATAATAGCTACGCTAAACTGAATGCCTAGCTACAATAACTTAAATGGAATCCAACGTCACTAGATGTGTGTCATACCTCATCCATTCCTTACATTATTAGATGCCCTAAAATTAATTAGAACGCATATTACATTACGTACAATGCGTTGTATACAGTACATCTACGTTGTGAAACAGATAATATGGGTAACCGTTTTTGAAAGAATATAATAGTAAGTAATAGAGTCTCCACCAATCCGCATTGAAGCAGCGTGGTGGAGTATGCTCCAGGCGTTCCCTGTTTGTTGGGAGAGACCCGTTCCCAGCAGTGGCACATAAAAAAGGTTGAAGGCAAGTAGTAGAGTGGGTTTCATACACTTACCGCTGGTTTCCGAAAAGCAAATTAATTATAATTTGTTACCAGAGATGTAAACACCACTACCACATGTGTCTAAGTAATGAAATGATCTTCCTGCAGGATTTCCGGCGGACTTTGACAACGGTTTTTTAAAATAGGCGCTAAAAAAACCTCTCCTTAAAAGCCCGCAACTACTACTACTAGGCCTAATTAAAAAAAAACAGTCTCTTTCAAGTAAAACGCTACAGTTCAGAAACTCAAATTGACTTAACACAGCTGTCAAATTAACATACCTACGGGTTATTTGAATAAGATTTTGATTAGCCCTTCAGAATCCGGCGGTTATTATAGAGGCAAAACCTATCACAAGTCTTTTATCGTAAATAGGTTTTCAAATAGGAATTACACTGATTATGTATTTGTAATCCTAAATTTGTAATAAAAATGAGCGTGTAGAGATTACCATTCACGTTGCAGATGCGCGTTGCACGGCCGTTGCTGTCAAATTCCTCCTGACGACGACCCCGCCGAGATAGAGTGCCGTCGCCATTGAACATCTCTTCGTCTGTTTTTCATAATACATTTTTTATTAATACAGTTTGCCTCTCGTATCATTGACTTTTTGTAGTAATTTTTAAGCTTTTCAATCTGCAATAGTTTATACTGCGCACGCCTGTAAATCGCCCAGTTGGCATGAATTATTCCAACATTCCTCACGAAGTAGTTCATCCATTGGTAAAAACCGTACGAAAATTTATTCGATAGTTTTTCACGTTTAGCACGTTCAGTCAGACAACAGACTCCAAGGGCGATCTTATTTTATATAGGGGAGATTATTAAATTCTCGTACTTCTGAATTTATTTATTATGATTAAGATTAAAGTAATTCTAAACCTTTTGTAAATTTGACAAGATATTATTAAATAGGAATTTCCATGTCAAAACTGTGAAATCACATAAAGATATCCCTTAATGCAATCAATATCTAAAGACAGTAAGACATTTTTATAAATACAAACCTTTAGAATTTCTGTTTCTTCTGTAGAAACGTCGATTGGTACTTTCCAAAGGGAACGGTGACGCTTGTCTTTGTGGACTGCTTATATACCGGGGTGGATCCTCCGCGCCGTACATACGGCGTTGTTCATCTATGACAGAAAGACTAAATTAAAGAACTGTTATAAAACAATTTGTCCCCCCCCCCCCTCCCTCTTTACCATCCCCGCTTTAAAATAGGGTTTTACTTAAAGGCAACACAGTGCCTTATCGTTAACGATCCGTGTATTACGCGCAATCTAATAATTTTATTGTTGGCCATTTGTCGTCGTTACAACAACACATGTAAAAGAAATGATATTTCATTCACTAATATTAATATCTAATTACACTTAGAACACAATTTATTGCAACTACCGTTACAATACTACGTTACTAGTAACTACAATAAGGTACTATAAACACAACTGATATGGTAAAAATACGGTAAAAATACGGCAAAATAATGGTAAAAGTCCTGTAATCACCTTTTAAATATACCTACTCTAAACATATTAGCAACTTCGACCTCACAACTAAAATACACACTAAATAATAAAGGGTTTAAATGTAACATTAATGAAAGTTACGAGTACGGGCGGTACATAGCCTCTAGCTACATAAAACTAAGCACCTAGCCTCAGTTTGCTTAACGATTCGCAAACTCAATTAGTGCGTTCGTTATGTACCGTTGAAAAGGCATTTTAAACGGTTTATAATAAAATCTGAACGAAGGCAAACCAATAATGGGGCCTGAAATTTCATAGATTGATAGAAGCTCCCGAGTGATTTAATCTTGAAAAATCCTTGTCAGATACAGTTGGTACACTTCATAAACAATTTTACTTCATTATCTATTAAATAAAATCAACTACTCACTTATACTTCTTTAACATTTTCAACGTGATCAAAATAAAAATACAGTTTTAACCCCATGATCCAAACTTCAAAATATACATAAATATTGTTTATTAAATAGTAAACTTTTGAATCTGAAGAATGAAGAAAAATCACCATCATCGAAACCTACAAAAACAAAATAATGTTGCATACCTATAGGTACCTACGATTATTTTATGACTTTATTATTATATACACTATTTACGGGGTCGAGAAGTACCCGATATTTCGATGTTATGACTGTTTTTGTTATCATAGATCACCTCTATTATTCATTCGTCCAAAAGTTGATTTTTAGACCTTATAAACAGAGTCATAAGAATCTAAATTAAATATCCGAAACAGGGTCCAGAGAACGCCGCGATGCCTCCCTTTAGTAAACAAGTCAAGATTGAATATGAAAATTTAATCGACTAATTTAATCGAAGAGAGATACCATGTTTTACGTCGTCAGTTGAGTTATTAAATATGTCTTCATATACCTTAGCAGTAGGCAAAGTTATCGTAAATACTGAATAAACATTATTGTGATAAAAATGATTAAATAACATAATCAATAAAATTAGTAAAAATTAAAACCGACTTCAAACCCAAAAGGAAAAAATTGTTTAAATTGTTACAGATAATATCAATAATTTATTTTAGAGTCTGTGCTTTTTTCTATCTGTATACCTACTCGTATCGTATGCATAGAGCACTGAAGTAACGCAGAGATCAATGCCCCTGGCTTGTCTTCATTGAGGGGAGAGACGAGACTAAAAAAATTTCAGGCCAAAATCTTTACCTGTAATGTGGTAAGTTGTAATCTTTCTAGACTGTAAATACATAACAGTTACAGAATATGTGCATATTGTGCATGTTACAAGATGATAAGGAGCTAACTGAAAGCGAGCTACACACAGTTTAAAGACAATGTAAAATGTACAGTTCTTAATGTTCGTACAACTTGGAAGTAATACGAACTGCAACCTAGCATTCATTTGCAAACCAGTAAAGTTTGACAAGTTAGGTTGAATTTAAATGCCAGGTTTAGGCGCGCGGACTGCGGGATAGGGCACTAGCAACTCCGACTTTCAAAAATTAGCATTTTCTGTCTTTTGTTCTCGTTTCAATTCCTACTTAACCTTATACATAAGGATCTTTAGTATTTTATTATAATTTTTCTGTATGTACAATATACGAGTACATAGCAGTACTCGATTTACTCCTCAAATTTCTTCACGGAGTCCTACATTTCTCATATAGGTGCCTACTCGTACAACGCAACAATATTTATTGTACAATAATTTGAAACAGTGTTTATCCATATGTTTATTAAATTAAAGATAGTAGTACTGCAAAACAAAATAAATGAATTAAATTATACCTATAGATAACTCTTATTGTCTGGCTTTATAAAGTATTTATAAAATTAAAAAAATTCTAAGACAATTAATTTAAGTAAATCTTACTTTACCTACTCAGTTCTAATATTCACAATTAGCATAGGGGGGCCCTTGACGAAGCTTAATTATGTTACTTGGGAAGTGTGTAGTGCTTCTAGAAAATATTGTAATAATTAGTTAAAAAAATATTGCTCTGAACACAGTGCCTTATTCTTGTAGGGTTATTGAAATTCTATCCAGCTACATTCTTTGTAAGCCACACCAGAATTGAAAATATTTATTGAATAACAAATCCTTTAGGGAAAAATAACAAATTCTTTCTCGAGCGATGAAAATGACCTGAATTAAATTTTCACATTGAAACGTTCCGTGTCGGGTGTTTACCCTCGAGAGCGATGCCGCTCATCAAATCTATTTTTAATCGCTGCAAAATATTTTCCATAAAAGACGGTTAAGCTACAAATATTACTCATCAAATCTAAAAGAAAATCGGTTCGTTAAAGAAATTTGAAAGAAATGTACCTGTGTGAGGCAGATATTTAAATACGTGAGGAGTTTAATTGCCTTTTTATGAACCTTACATCGCACGGAGGAGTCAGTCATAATTAAAGTATATGTGAATACAATTGATAAACAGCTTGTGTTACGCATTAATTAAATTAAATAAAAGTGTAATTTTGGCTTGCCACAAGATACATACATCATAAAATTTATTTACTTCAAACGTTGTGAATGTTACTAACTGTTACTTAGAGTACAAAGTTAAGACTCACGGAAACAATCAGAAGGAAGTAAGTGCTAAATACTACCTTTAATTATAGAACAACGGCATTAAGTCCGCCCATAGCAATTCTAAGTTTAAAGTATTCAATAAAGGCTAAATAAAAAAAATTAACTTCATTCAATAATCTATATAAAGCCATCCGGATGATTTTACTAACTAAACCTAATCTAACCTTAGTAGTAGTACTGAGTGATATATGAGATTATTTACATACTTTCTATGTAATTATTGGATAACTTCTTTCTTTCTTCTTTAAAACTATACACAGATAATATAATACACTGATACCTATAGTCGTAGATAGGTAACGCAATCTACCCTGTCGGAACTATTCAGCGTTAATTATATCCTTAAATCGTCGTCATTAAGTCAAATCGTACAAAATAGTAGATCGCACAGCAAACCACTTAAAGCTATTTCCCTGGAATTGCGTGATAGCAACACTTAAATTACAAGCTCCATTTAATTTGAACTATTTTGAGGCTCACGCTGGAATTTAAATATCTGGAGATAAGAAGCTCACGCGAATAGTAAGCCGCAGCGGCGCGGGCCCGCTAAATTACGTCGTATAATAAAGAAAATCTGAAAGTCAAGACATCCACGGACTTTTTCGTGTGAGATTCCAGGGAAATTATATCTTTCAGAATGTTTTATGAACCAGACGTAACTCATTAGCGTCACTCACTACACAACAGAGTGTCAACGTTGCGAAATTTCGTTTCGTTTATTTTATTTTCGCAACATTCAATGAGAAATAATAACGTTTAAGATTTGAGAGAGAACAGAAACGTAAAAAGGAGTTTTAGATACCAGTTCAGTACAGCACTTTTGTGTAGGAAGTAATACAGCACGGCTCATAGAGCAAAGTGCAGAGATTAGAACAGTAGCCCATCAATTACGTGTAATCCTAGGCGCGTGCGTGCCGCTCTTCGCAAACCTACGGGGATTACAGCAAATTTCACTGAAAACATGCATGGATGTTTCCCTGTACCACTACTGGCTCGCACAAACATTCATTAAATTCACAAATGTAAGGGTGTTTTATGTTTGTGCCTTATCCAATGACCTATCCTGTTAATACATAGGTACATTATTTATTCATAACATACCTTTATTGAAGCGATAACTTCTTTAGGCGCGATGAGCGAATAATAATGTTTTAGTTTATTATTTTAATTGTAAATCAGTACAATCATTTCATTATATAATTATAATTAATAATAATAAATCTTTAATGATATAATTTTCATCACACAATTTGTTTATGAGAGTGATTCTAATAATTTTCAATTTTTCGTGACAGACGTGAAAACTAGGCTAATGTAATCATTTAATTTACAAGTTATAACATTTTAAGTTCTGCCTACATCACGTTAGCTGAATTTACATTTTACATAACGCGGCGTTAATGATTCGTAAAAGCTACCTGTTACAGTGCTGCGGTTTGTTGGAGTCAACTCGAAGCGTTTCTGCAAATAGGGTAAATGAGGTTGTCTATAGCGCTCTCTCGTGACCTCCCGGCGAACAAAACGACAAAGAGAAAGTACGGCAACATTTACAGAGAAAACGGCCGCAGGGCAGCAAGCCGTCCCTCTACCCTTTGTTTTCTTGCAATAGTACCGCTTCGCCCCTGCCGCCAGCGGGGCGAAACTTACTCGACCTTAGCAATAAGCTAAGAATAATTAATTTGTAACCGCAAGTTCACGGTTCCTTTTGTCTCGATATTAAAATTACTCTTTTAAAAGGGTAACCATTTCCAGTTCTATTGACGTCTCTCGTAGCTCGGGTCACATTCAGATGTACTTACAATATAATTTAAAAATGAGGATAATACCTCGTCGTTTTTCCCTAGAAGCACCCGTTGTTCCGGCGCGGCGCAGCGCACGCCGCAGGAATTTCTAAATCTTCATAAGATAATGGATCGCGCCGCAAAAGAAAGGACCTCTCCGGCTTGGAACTTTGCTGAATTCCTGACTCGTAATTAATAAAATTACTTTTTGGGAGCTTTCCTCGACTTCAAAGAATTTTAGCATAAAAGAAAAAAGTTAAGTAGATGGAATTATTTTAGAATGATAAAGGGAATAATTTTAGATATTTATAGACTTATTTCTTCAGGAATTCTTAGCTTAACTCTGCATGAAGTAGACAATTATATCGTAGATTTTAAGTTGTACAATTACGAAGTACCTAATAACATATTCGTCAAGAAAGATGCATAAAGTCTTCTTGTATCTTTCTTGAGTCTACAAAAATATTGATGAGTACATTACATTAATATGGGTTATCAAAAAATTATTTACCGTGCAATTGAACTCTATAAGATTCATAGGATTTTTCTCGTTGAGTGTAAAGTCTCGAAGAGTTCCCGCGCTTTTCATATCTTTTGACAAGACAGAAATACAATTATTGATTAAAGAACTCATCAAGGTTCCATTATTATAATTCACTCATGTGGAAATTGGTGGTGGGCAAGGAGATATCAATGGAAACTATTTGAAGAGGTCACATCAAAGCAGTCAGGAAAGTTAATGCTTCTGTAAACGCCGTCCAATTGTATTAGTGAAAGGTCAGTGGCTTATCTACGAGCGCAGACGAGTGATAACAGCCCGCATGTCGCGTCGACCGCATGCAGTGCAATGACATCGTAACTAGAAGTGCGAATTTATTGAAATTAAATGTTCTATTTAAAACATGTGTCACAAAATATGATATCCAGTTTACTCTTACAGTTTAATAAATAAATTTGTTAAAAAAATTTGCCTTCAACGCTTTTTATGTCCCACTTCTGGGCACGGGTCTCTCCCCACAACCGGGGAAGGCCTGGAGCATCCACGCTGCTCCA
>DWAV01002984.1:0-10315 GCA_018231305.1 Noctuana lactifera | reverse complement strand
CAGACAGACAGACAGACAGACAGACAAAAGTTTTAAAAAATATATTTTTGGCTTCTATATCGTTAATAAAGCCCCCCTGAGTTGAAATTTCAAAAAAATATTCAATGTACAGAAAAAATATTTCTACAGTCTTATTATAGTATAGATAATATTATGTTTATTTTGTTGTCTAAATTTCGTTGTTTTTATTTACAATTATACTTATTGTCATTACAAAATAGTTCTGTAATTATTTTATAATTTCAAATATTTTGATTATATAATTACATAATAATATATCGTCTTTATCAAATGACTTATTTTTGCCACAACCTGTAAGTTGTGGGCAATTGATACTTAATTACTTAGTATTGAGCAACCGACCTGCCGTGACCTTTCATTCGAAACGGCTTTATCATTTTTTATTTCAGCGCTCGCGTGTCGTCAGAACTGAGTTCGGATTGAAATTTAAATAATTACTCACGGAAAGCAGCTCCAAGCGCTGACCTGAAATATTGACTTCCTGCTAGTCTCGTAAAACACTGAATAATTAAGACGATTTAATAGCGAGCTGTACGGAAATTATGATCTGGATTTGGCCCTTAGGTAATTCTTTCACAGCGTTTCACTCGTTGGTAAAATACTACTATGTTTTGTTTTATTTATTTAACCATTTCCTGTATCCGATTGACCTGTGTACCTGTACCTGTACCTGTTGACCTGTGTGACCTGTGACACATAAGTGACAATTCAATATTAAAATTAGAGCTTAATATGATGATGTAGTCGTTTGTATGAAATTTTGTTATGAAAAGTTTGTTAAACTAGCCCCAGCTTTCAAAGAATCGCTAGCAGAAAACTACATTATGCTATAGATATTGTCTTTTATTATTATGAAGTTATATATCAATTACCTACTGTGTTTTAGAAGAGTGATCATAAGATAAAGTGGTCATGAGACAAATTTAATAAGTCATTACTAGGTACTTTACCAGAAACAATCAGATAAGAAAAAAAAGATACAATCTCTTCAAACATTAGCATTTAGATGGGCTTAGGGTGAAAAGGGACCCAATTAAATAGGTAAGCGTGACTTCTTTGCTTTTTAACAATTTAAGGTTATACTTTATGTTGGACCCTCTAAAACAGAGGTTACCAACTTTTTTCGTTCCAAGACTACTTTAATTATTTTGTTGTTAACAGAGATCCGGGAAGGTTTAAGTAACAATATGAAATTAATAATATATGATTATTTATATTGGTCTATAAATAATAAAAAATTGCGTATATTATTTTAATAGGTAGATATATATTATTTAACAAGGACGTTCTATGTTCGGCTGTATTTATAGCAAAATTTTGAAAATTCACCTTGAAATAACATTTTTATTATCAACTGATTTTATAAACCGATAATAAACCTTAAAAATGTTAAGTAAAACTTTCCACCAAAATGCATAAATTAAACTGCTACATTAAGTCATTGTTTTGGTATTTATTGCCTTTATCTTTTTTCTTTGATCTTAAGACCCACTTTTGTGAGGCACTGGTGAGATCGGCCGGTATAGCGCTGAGCTTATCCAACGATTACGCCAGGATCACTACGGCAGGAGCAAATTAAAGGTCAATTATTGTCAATGCTAAATCGTGTGCACTCCATTAGCTTGAAAACGCCTTCTAGTGCAGCAGGAAAAAATATTTTAAATATAAAAACTCTCTTCAAGTTTTCAAGTACCTACCTAAGATATAATTTTAATGTTACAGTCTCCAGTAATATATTTTGTCATTTTTCCGTCTATATAACGTAGGTACCTACGCATGATACCTGCGCAGATTCTGATAAGTCCTATAAGGAGCTTTGATGGTACCTACCTAACCAATTTTTTAAACCAACCCGTTAGGCTGATTCGTAAAGTACACCCAAGGTTACATTATATTCATTTTACATAAGATACCAGGCCTAATATCATACAACATAAATTAAAAATAATAAAATAATGAATAATAGCAAACGGCGGAATTTTCGCAACTTCACCAGAATTATTTATTTCACTCCAATAACCGTATATATAAAAATACAAATCCACCGTAAACAAAAAAAACTGTTTATATCTACGTAAAAAACGATACTCCACCAATCCGCATTAGAACAGCGCGGTGGAGTATGCTCCAGGCCTTTCCCGGTTGTGGGGAGAGATACGTGCCCAGTAGTGGGACATAAAAAAGGGTTGAAAGCAAACAAAGACAATGTTCAGGAAAAACTCATCATTACTAGCAGCAACACGCATCTGTTCCACTTTGTACTTAATCATGATTCAACTGCAAACTTTTCTAAACATTCAACATAATAATCTCCAAAAAAAAATGTTACAAAATAATTTCGATAGGTACGAGTAGGTACATATTTTCACTCACCGTAAACGCAGATAAACTTTTCTCGTCCATCATCCGACACATCGCACAGTACACTTACACAACACTTGGAAAAACTTACTAAAACACTTGAACACTGAAAAACACACGAAAAATATGATACACGATATTAAGTCAGTTTGCTTTACGCGCACTTGTTCGCAACACTTTCGACTTTTTTATATTAGTCAAACATCGTCAGTTATAGTCGATTTTATAAATGTCATGCGACCGCTACGAGCGACGGTTCTACACTACTGAAGGGAGTATCTTAAAGTCCTTATTGCGCTTGCGTAAAATAAAGTGACTCTTCGGCCCCATAGACTTATTCCGAGTTAATTAATATATCAACTTTTATACGACCTCTGTATTAAACGACTCTCGTAATAAAATATTCGGTATAATGTACCCAAAGTCGTGAAAGAGAAAGTTTGACCGGGCAGTCCGCTGAATTTTCTTTAGCTACGGCCAAATTAAGTAATTAATTAAGGTGTAAATAAATTATTCTGACCGTCTGACAACTTATTTTACTCGTATAAAAGCATTCTCTAAGCCTTTCAATTTCAAATTCAATGAGGTTTTAATTGGTTTCGTTCCATAATTTCCAAGGCATTGTCGCTGTAAATTACTCGTGTTTTAGTAATTTAACAAAACCATAAGTTTCTTTAAGTATAAAGTACATTCGGTTGTAAGTATTTACATATTTTTAAATAAATAAATAAAATAATAACGCATCTTACGTACAGCCTCACACTAGGACACCCTGTGTTGTGGGTAGCATGGACACATACAAAGACAATTAAACAAACACACAGAACGGCACCTAAATTTCTACCCGCCGGAAATCGAACCTAGGACTCTTCGAATAGTGGGCGGGCATGCTCGTAATTATTACACCACACGGGTCGTAAAATTTTATTTATTTTAGGTTTATTGTAACACTCACTAAAAGAATACCGACCCTCTTAGCTGAGCAACAAACATACAAAAGTGAAAGTGTAAAAATTAACAATATCGCTAACCAAGTATTAACAGTACATTAAGTCACTTCATCGACGTTAATGGACTTATCGATAATTCATTTCATTATCTCTGTCGTGCTGACATCAAAAGACAATTCAAATCAATTAGTTACGCGGCGCGAAATAATTCCATTGAACACAGCAGCGTTGTAGTGTTCGACTAATTACATGTCGCTATGGGTCCGTTAACCACCAAGAAGACAGAAGTGCTAAATGTTAATTATGTGCTGACATACGGGACGAACAAGAGAAAAAAAAGACTCGTTCTAATTGAAACATACCTATGATTATTGGCAATCCTCATACGAGTAGGTATCACTAACACATTCAGTCGTTACTGCTACTATTAGGTATGCGTCACTAATTAGTCAATAATAATTTGGTCCGTTCTTTTCCTTACGTCCATGGGTAAAAAGTAAGTATCGTAATCTCACGGAGCTGTTCAATCCTCCATAATATTTATTATTCAATTTGGTCAGCTATTGAAGATTTCACAATACGACAAACGGTAAAGGTTTCAGCTAGATAAAAGTAAGCATATAATATTAACACGTCGTTCGTACGACTCTAAAACAGGCCGGTATTAAACAGCTAATATGTGGGTTATCCCTAGAGCATTAGCCGGTCGCACCTACGTTGATAAATTAGCCGTAAGCCGTAATTAATTCATATTAGGTACGTGTTTAAACAGACACGCGCTGAGGAAGCTTACGTTATAAATAATTATGTGTATAATAGAAGCTATCTATGAACGAATAATCATGTTAATAGCACACGTTATTGCTATTAGATGTACCTCAATACATCCATTATATTTTAAACTAAGTTAAAAGTACTTCGCAATTCTCCGGAGGTCCTTTAGGCATCTTGACAACATCCGACACGGGCTGGTAACCCTAACCCGTATCTCCACCAATCCGAGAGGTTGTGGGGAGAGAGCCGTGCCCAGCAGTAGGACATAAAAAAGGGTTGAAGGCATATACTCGTAAAAGTATGGACTCCTGCAAAGATACCTACGCTACGGCTGATACAATTAACAGTATCAATACCTATATTTTTATGTCTCTTTATTGTATATGTCTATCGGACTTGCTACTCGCGGGAATACTCTACAACTTTATCTGATTTAATTGTTTCATATGTTGTTTTGCCTTAACAACCGACTGAGATAACCACGGAGTTATGAGTCTAAAACTGATAATGTTTTGTCCAAAGATTTTATAATAGTACAAATTATTCCTAGAAAATTCTTGTACATTTTTAACGATAACCCCAACAATTACTGTTCAATTTCTGGACGCAGTTCTCTTATGGTCAACTTATCAACAAAATATTCCATCCATCCATCAGCCTTTGGAGGTCCAATGTTGGACATAGGCCTCCCCTAAGTGGCGCCACTTCACCCGGTCCTGTGCCCTGTGGATCCAGCGGTTTCCCGCTATAACATAATATTGCATAACACCATCCAGTTCGGGTTAGCTTCATAATATGTCCCTTTATGAATGCTAAAAGAAGACTCAGAGTAGCAAGTTGAGATAGATTCATGTGGAAGACCGTAGTTCAGACCACAATTCACAATGTAATTTCGAGTATTTTTATTCTGAACAGTCTGGTTCCTTCAAGTATCTACGCATTAATAAAAAGGGCAGCGTTCTACTTATAAATTTCGTTATGTTTATTACATTAAAGTGATCAGCATACTTTGAAGTCGTAACCCAGTGGAACTTGGCCTACCCTCTTACTTATCAAATGGTCAAAGTCTTCGTAATAGCTCTAAGAGAATAAAGTTACACTCATTTACATACATTACCTTCTCTCTTTTAAGAAAGTTTGGATGAACACTTTATTCCACTTGGGGCTATAATACTGTTTTTGAGTTGGTTCTTTATAATGATAATTATTAATGAATCCTGGTATTATTTCCTTTATATATAAGCGTGGTGGAATGTGGACCTTCCCCAGTTGTAGGGAGAGACCGTGCCAAGCAGTGGATCATAAAAAACAATTGCAGGCATTTATAGATCATTATGACATGTATACACAAACAAATATTGGAGAATTAGAACTACGGCTAAGAGAATACAGAAGTAGGTACTGATAAAGGTAATCAGCATAAGTTTAAAAAAGCAGATGTAACTATCTAATTATCTCTAAACTCTAAATTGGTAAAAAAACAGTAACTAGTACGTACTTCGTCGGGTCCAAGTGGAACGTTTCACGAAGAGAGTACGCCTTGAAATAAATTTATTGAAGTTCCCGATGCTCTCACACTCTATGGTGATTACGCCGGTATAAAGTTTAAGATAACTGTTCATTATGTAAAATGTTCCGTAACTAAAAGTTGAGTAAATTTGTGCGACTGAACACGATGTCGTTCATCGTCCATGGCTCTGAATATAAAGTGCTGAGGATGAAACTGAGATTAATGGTACCTACTTAACATTATATGCCCTTGAAATTAAAATGTTTACGATATTGAGTCAATTGATTTTGTTTGAAGTTTCAGTACGCATTGATGCCCTAGTGGTTAAGAATTTAGACCTTTATCACATTTCGATAAGTCGGAGTATGAATCTTGACAGGCTCAACTCCCTCTTAAGTAGAAATAGATAACAACGATCTAAAAAAAATCAATTAAAAGTCCGTTTTGATAGATAGATAGATACTTTTACTTAACAGAAAACTTAAGAATCATCTCTGATGAGTAATTTCGACTCAGTTGTCCCATTCATGCAATTAAAAAAAATACTTTTTTAAATGGTTATATAGGTACGTAGTATGTACTTAATAGTAGGTATCTTTTTTGACACTATTCGACGTGAACTATCTCAGTCTTCTTATGTAACAACGCATCCACTTACGACGAAAAATCACTGATCAACCGCCTTTACACATTACGCATTGTTTGTCAGTAGTTCAAGCTGGTTTAATGTTTTTGAACCTATTACACGAGGATTCCTTTACTTCAAGCTTTGCGAGGATTCGTTATTAAATCAGAATTTTTTGAATTTTCTGCAGAATTTCTGCAGTTGCCTGCTCCATAGTGGTGTTTAATATTTATATTTTCAAATATTCATTAATGCTACTCTGTAATCTTATTGCGAATAGATAGCTACGTCGTGCGTTCTTAATAAAATCAGCACTAAGTTTTACATGTCACGTCGTGAGTTTATTCACGTTCAAGCAAAATTATTTGTGTAGAGAAAGGTGTTTATTTGATATTGAATTACAGAGAACGTTAACGTTAAAGCAAAAGAAAGGTAATTCAAATTGAAAATTTATAAATAAGCTAGGGACATGCCCCGACAATTCACGTATGGCGATGTTTGTGTTAAAAAAACACTGTTGCATTCCCTTTAAAAAACAGCGTTAGGCAAAAAACTTTTATATTTATTTATTTGCATTGCCCGCTGACGATCAGTACTACCATTCGCCGCGTTGCTCACGCCACCCACATCATAATTAAAATGTAATTATTAATTATCTAGTTTTTATTTCTTGTAATATCTTCTGATATATTTATTTAAATTAAGTGGTGTACATGGCAATTTTTCCCTAAATTTCAGAATTATGAGTAGGCATTAACATAAAGTTAGGTTTTTACAATATATTAGTGAAAACACCTTTGCAAATTATTTTACACCGAATTTGAATATGCCTTAACACTTTAACATAATAAAAAAATTATAAAACAGATAAACAAAGTATTACAGAATATTTTTAGAAAAATTATAAGAATAACGTACCAATCTAAACAATCTAAACAATGATGTCGCCTGCACAGCACAACACTTCATACACTAACACAGGTCATTTCATAGTATTACACGGTATTACGCTGCCAGATTACGGACCGTTAAGCCAGCGGTAATGGTACTGACAGTGTAAGAACTTAATATCCCGCCCCTTATTCAACCAATTATAATTAATTATATTGACCTAAGATAACCCGCCCGAACTAATTTGGTCGTATGATGCACGCAATGACTTGTTGATGTATTATGTGTAGGTACTTTGTTTCTCGTATGTGTTTCTAAATGCTTGATTATGCGATGGAGCTATGTGGCATGTGGGCCCACAGCAAGCTTTTAATAGTATATGGGTAGGTATTTAAAGTTAAGTATTACCGACATCAAACTTTGGTTACTGAGCCATGTGACATCTGGTGCGGTAAGTATAGTTACATATAAGACAGCGGTAATTTAATTAACTGTTACTGAAGTTTAGCTTGAACTTGCTACGATTTGACTTAAAATCAACACTATATTAATATTTATTAAAAAAAATAACGCCGTTTTTTGCCAGATGAAGCAAGAAGTATAACCGACTTCAAACTTATAAGAAAGAAATAATTTATCACAGACTTGGAGAATTTATTTCAAAGTTACACACCTGATTGGAGGCGACCATTCAAGTCTTCAGGAGTAGCGCATTCACGTACGAACACAAATTGGATTTCTTCCTATTTGAGGTGGGTCGTGGGGTTGCAATCAGAGCTGTCACTGCTTTACATCAGGTGGCTTGCATGCTCGTTCGCTACTCACCTACGAAGTAAGAAGTTAATACAGTTTATCCTTTTGACATGTATAGCAGGTGGCGCTGCGGTCAATTTCAATGCGTCATTGCAGGTCAGCCGCATTTTAAACGTTAATTGGTGTTAAGTGAATATGCCGTCATTTGTGTCGGCGACCGGCAGATGTTATACTTGTGCCGTTTTAGGCTAAGACTGATCTTTGTTTTTAATGACTATGAAATGATTATGTAAAAAAAAATTATAAATGATGCCAGGAATAGTAATTTAACGTACAGTACGTACTGTAACGCACGTACGTACGTAGTTTAACGTATCTATAATCATTAACGAATAGTACGTACCTATATATAGGGGCTAATTGATAATTTATCTACCCCTTGGGCTAAAACCTGAAATTTGCTCTTTCCCTGAAATAAAATTTGCTACGCCCACAGTTGCAGGTATACGTACGTAACCAAGTAACCTAATACTTGGTTACGAACATACTCTTAACTTTACAAATTTTACTCGATTACTGACAGTTTCTTCCCCAAAATGTTACTATAAATAAAATATTGACTTAATGCTCACTTTCTAATACATTGGCGATGTGTAAGATGTTGCCAGCACAAGCTGGTAATGTAATGAATAATTACTTATTCGGAAATTCTAGAGGCAACGGTGAAATTGTAATGCAAAGCTTCAAAAATTACCGTCAGAAGAGGGTCGCTCGTATACATTAGTCATTTTAATCATCTGAAGCCGTCTTTGCTAATAAAATTATTTCAGAGTAAACATTTTGAAGATTAAATTTAAAGTACCTACCTGCCTCCTGTGAACCAGTTTATTTAGATAAGGTAGAGACGTTGGCTTTAAAATGTTTATTAAGATTTTTTAACAGACTTGAAAAAAGGAGGAGGTTCTGAATTCGACTGTATTCTTTAAAATTACACACTACCTATTTGGTGCTTCCCGTATGGTCCCATTTCAATTTACTCTTAAAACCTTATGTCTTAAATTTGCATGTAAGTATGTGGGCGATAATCTTGAAGTGGGTTTTTTGTTACACGAGTAATAATTATTCATCAATATAAAGAACCTAATTAAATTATAATAACCCTAATACCTGTACAACCTAATATAACTATTAAATTATTATATTAGGTTCTTTATATTGACAAATTAAGTTCTCTAATAGGTTAGGTTCTTGCTTACCATGGTCACACAAATATTGAAGCTGATAAAATTAAAGTTTTACAAACCCCGCCAGAAACTGGCCAGAAAGAGAACATGCAACATGTGGTAAACTGGGTGGTAAAAAGGTGTGCGAAATTTTTGGAACACATTCACACACATTCCAGTAGAAGTCGGACTATTAAATAGATATTAGCTAATTTAACGAGGAGGATAAAACCGCTATCGTTCTTTGATTTCATTATTATCGTAGTGATTATGCCGACAAACTGTACCTACAGCAGTTTGGCAAAAATTAGATATAAGATAATGATTGTAGTTTATTGGTGTAAATAAATAATTCAAAGAAGGATAAAACATTGCTACGGTGCGCTGTCCGCAGAACTCTGAGAAGGCGTCAGTCAGCTCATTAGTCTTACGACGGTGCTGCATCTTCAGAGGCCATCTCTCTGCTCCATATAAAAAAAATGGAAAGACCAAGCATCTCAACAATCATAATTTTTATATATAGATACCAGCAGACTTTATAAAATGACGATCGTTTATTTTTAGGCAACACAAATCCTTCGGGAGGAATTATTAATATGGTGTTTGAGGAAAAGGTCAGATCATTATCATTCTATATTCTTCAGAACAACAAAATAAAATTACAATGAGGTTGATAAAATTGTTTCGAAAAATCTCTATAGTACAATTACAATACAGCACATTTGTTTTCATATTGCGTGCCTACAACACCTTTTCAGACAATCGCGTTACGTAGGTAGTATAATATGTAAAGGCATACGTCTATTCACACAAATGCATCAACAAAGGCTGGTAGAAAAAATAACCCTTACAATTCAAAACAGTGGAAAGAACGTGCGTTATCTTGCGGCTCGTTTTAGAGGGATTGGGATGACAAAGGTAGGTATGTTTCCACTTCAAATATTGAGTTGTAGCAAAGAAAAAGCAGTAGTATAACTTAGAAAAAAAATATTTGGATTTTCGTTGGGGTATTCGTCGTCGTGCCACCGGTTTAGTCGACATTGGGCAGATTCTACTTTGGACATCATAGTCTAGTATGGACACACAGATTCTACTTAGGGCAGATTCTATAATGGACCGATTCTACATTAGACAGATTCTACATTGGACAGATTCTACATTGGACAGATTCTACATTGGACAGATTCTACATTGGACAGATTCTACA
>DWAV01002983.1:0-10316 GCA_018231305.1 Noctuana lactifera | reverse complement strand
AGGAGTGTCGGTGCAGAGCTGGTGCAATTCTTAGGAGGATCGGACTTATCTGAAATATTACATAAAATACGATTAGTTATCAATCACTTATGCGATATTGTCTTCCTCAATTTCCAAATTGTGATTATGGGCTGATAAATATGTACCGACAACTTGGCGATTATAAATTATTGTTTCCATCGCATAAATATCGGCATAAAAATTCAGTGTAAATCGTCTTGTTATTATAGAGATGGAATAAATCCTACATACCTATTTATTCAGGAAGAGGGAATCGACTTATGTCTGACAATTAAAATTATTGTGATTTTAAATTCGCACGTAATACAATATTAATTGGCGCCGTTTCAAAAAGCATTTGTTTAAGAAATTCTTCTTAAGACAAAAATAATTTAGATTGATTTATATTACCTTAATGGAATATAATAAAAAGAAATTTGTGTAACTGAATTACTTACTTGTAGCAACCATAAGTTGAGGCAAATACTTCTGCCAAAACGCGCACTGCTTCACTCTAAGACCATGGCCTACTGCACTGGAGTTCACTGCTAAGGAGAGATACTCTCTTCCAAACGCTGTGTGGACAGGCCAATGAACCTTCGTCAACTCTCCATTAGGACCAAGGGATGGATTCCTGAAATTGGATGCCATTTTACAAGATGAGTGAGCGCCATGTTGTTCAGGTTCAACGAACCGTGGAAGTACTATCGCCACATTCTGATGGGGCTACCACTTAATTCCTATCCTGATATTACAATCTGCATACTTAGATCAGTTCCGGTAATCTACTAATTTTATGTTGTCAATAGTTTTCCACTGACTTGCAACTGTCATCATGTAAGTCAGATAATGCGGTAATCTTGTAGGTATGTAAATTACAAGCTAATGATAATTAATTTATTAGTATTAACAAATAGTTTTAACATGAAAACACTGTAAAATTTGCATTGATTTTTCGACATACGATACTAATCACAATTCCAACGTAATTCAAATACGATTGATCAGTCATTGCGGTGTCATAATGGCGTCATTATTGATTGTTGTAAACAGGCTATCCTTATTAAGTTAGATAAGCTTTACAAGCAATACAATAAAAAATTAAATAAGTAGTAAAATAATACAAGGCTATACATACCCAGTCCTTGCAAAATTGGCCCAGTATCTCATTAAGCGTTTGCTAAATTCAACTTCTTCTGGCGAGTAGTTTTTACCAGGATTTAACGGCTCGCCAAAAACGTAATTAATCTCATCCGCATGCATCACTCCAGTCCACGATGGCCAAGGATTGTTCTTGCTGCGATGCTTATAATAATACGTGTATACATTATTACCAGTCTCAGCGTAACGGTGAGCGAATTCATTAACTCCACAAGTGAAATGATAATCGCCAACCATTTTATCAAGAGCATTTCTGTTCTTTACTGGATCATCAGGATTTAGCCAGTCGGTATATTCAAATACAATAGCTTGCCGGGCAACTTCATTCACGTAGGGGTTTAATTCTTTCACTGCTTGTAAGTACTGTTCTCTTGTGATTCCAACATTTTCTTCTTTTGGGAACAGCTCTGTCAAGTAATACAAGATGAAATAGTATCCTTCTTCAGTATTTGAACCCATAAGAATATTTGTCTTCTTAAAATTCTGGTGCGCCAACGAACGCATAGGCATTTCATCTAAGAACGAACCGTCAATAATTGGTACGAAAGGAAATTCACATATTCCTAATGTACCCCATTCGTTATTTACTAGCTCATCAGCGCTCTTTTTTCTCAAACAGTCAATCATCGGGCCCATATCAGTTTTGGACTTCGGACAATGAACAGCCTCTGCTAACCGCATTCCTCGCAAAATACTCTCTTCCCTCGATATAATCGCCCATGGAGCCGTTGCAGCTCCAGATTGCATAATTGCTTGAGAAAATAAGTTCCTTGAAAGAGGAGACAACAAATGTAAAGACACAGACACGGCACCCGCTGATTCACCGAACAAGGTTATGTTATGGGGATTTCCACCAAAGTACTGGATATTGTCTTTCACCCACTGCAAAGCCATAATTTGATCAAATAATCCCGCATTTCCTGGAACATCTGGAGTATCAAAAAAGAGGAACCCAAGAGAAGCTACTCTGTATTGCATGGAAACATAAACAATTTTCTCCTCTGATACAAGAATCTTCGGATCATAAACATCCAAAGTAGCAGTACCAGAATAAAAGCCTCCGCCGAAAACCCACAGCATGACAGCTGCATTCTTAGGACGTGGTTTCGGCGTCACTATATTTATATAGAGACAGTCTTCCTGCATATCTGTGTTGGGATTCCACATCATCGCTCCTGGGAAATCGCCGAACACAGTATCTATAATTTGGACGCATGAATGTGGCAGTGTCGTTGTATTAAGAACTTCTTCGCCCCAACTTTCGACCGGTCTTGGGTGCCTAAAGCGGAGATCGCCGAGAGGCTTTTGAGCGTAAGGGATGCCGAACCATGCATCAACCTGCTTTCCAGTCGCAGCGGTAAGAGTAATACCTCGAACCTTCCCCTTTCTGGTTCGGACTATTAAAGGATCTTCATCATCCGGACCATATTGTGGTTCATCGGCCATGAATTCTTCAGACCGCTCATGGTTGGAATAAAAACGTTCGTCACTGGCTCTTTTGGATGTGTTTTCATCTGCGTACTTAGCGCGCTTCGATGAAGTTTCGTGCTCATCGATGCGGGGTTGGATGGTGTCGAGTTCGGGGTTGTAGCGGACGGCCTCTCCGTGTCCGCGGTAGGGCTGGGGGGGCGCGGGGGCGTGCACCGCGTGGTCGGGCGTATGCGCCGCGTGGTCGGGCGTGTGCGCCGCGTGGTCGGGCGCGTGATGCCGCGCGCGGTGCTCGTGCGGGCTGGCGAGTGCGCGCGCCAATAGCGCGGCGAGCGCCGCTACCAGCACGCGCATGCCGGTACACGCGCTCCCACAGTCACCACCTGGAAAATGCAGATAAATGGTTATTCTTCTGTTAGGGATGGTTTTCAATAGGAATCTGAAATTAACTGTAATGGCATTGTCATAGCATAGTGTAACCGAGCTGTATTGTTTTGTGTTCTAGCTATTTTCTTTACCTATTATTTGCTACAAATCCTACTTACATCATATCTGAGAGAAGATCCGTGTCATTATCATCATTATCAACATTATTATCATTATCTACTTTCTATTGTCCAACAACAGAACTGTTAACATTAATAAAATAGTTTTTATGTGACAAACCAAATTGTAGCAAACCATTTTCCTTTGAGCTTGACCAGTCTAGTTAAAACGTTCCACTTGTGTAATAGCGCGTGAAAATCAACAACAAAGTAAGTTTTCAATTTAAAGCAACTTGTAAAGCTGAAATGAACTGCTGAACACAACTCGACAACTGTTAGCCTCGATAAACAATTAGAACAGTAAAGTGCATTTGTCGCGCACAAAGACTCGGCGTCCACGACCGGTAATGGACGGACGGTGTCTATTATACACTAAGTGTCTAATATACATTGAGCTTTTATTGTCCATAGATTGTCATGACATAATGCAACTACGATACGTTGCAAACTAGTGAAACAACACAACATAAAAATATTTATTGTAACTTTTAAGCATACACGTCGCCTCAATCGCTACTTACAAACTTTTTACAAAAACACTTTCGGGATAACGTGTCGATCTTTTGTTGTTTGTTAACCCAGGAGTGAACATTAAAGTAAGATTTAAAAATTACTGAATCTACAGCTAATTTTCAATATAAAATACAATTAGAACTAATTATTTCACGTTACACATGTTTATTCAACAGTAACTCGCGTTATCAGCCGCGAAAGAAGATGTGAGAAATGAATATTTATACAGCAAAACGAATAAAACTCTAAAATAAATAAATAAAACCTACATATTCAATGTGAAATGTCTCTACCTCTCGTAGAAGTCGTTAAAAGTGAGCGCTCTAGTGCATCCGTTTTACATTACCAGTACTATCCATAATTTTCTCTGAATGTATTTGAATATAAATATTTCAACATGGATCGAATATTTCAATATTATCAAGACTAGACATTTCTTTTACAATGTGTTTATATAACGAGTTTATTTCTCAATGATCAACTTGAAAATTGCACACAGCAATACTTATAAAATACAATAATAATATTATTATTATTAATAAATAAATTACAAAATACACATGATAAAAATTATGTCTAAAAGATAAAGGTGAACAATAAAAAATGTCTAAAATTTTAATTTGATTCACATTGTTTAATAAATTCAATTTTTATTTCCTTTCCATCGTTAAAAATCTGTCAATTCACTAAAGAAATTGTAACGTCATAATGTGTATAGGTCATATAAAATGTATGAAGAAGTCGCATTCTGATAGCTCAATAAAAGTATCTCGTTTTGTCAAATACCCCATTGTGTCATTCCTACCCCACCACCCTTCCCGGGTCGAAAATAAGGACGGTCCATGACATTTTTCCATTCCCCACACCCGCGATAAGATCTTCATTAAAAGACGCCTAGCGTTCTATTTTGGTAGTTAATCTTGGGTAAATTACCGGGTGGCACCCACTTCGGCCCTAGTGGCGGTATGCTAATGAGTCGAGATAACTATTTGTGCCCTATTTACTTTAACTGCTTCGGTCAAGGGTGATGTCATGGCGGATGTGAGGAGGGGTTGGTTGAGTGCAGGGTTCATTAAAAAGCAACGCGTGGGAGCTATTTTATCTGTTTTAAAAAAACTTTAAATACTTCTCATTACTAAAATATTCTCCCATAGATTAAGTATGTAGTACGCCTTTTCTATCAAATATCTTTTAAGTTCTGTATTGAAATCGTTAGTCGTTTTTGTTTTTAAGAAATCCAGTAGATTAATAAAATACATTTTTGGTGCCATGTAGAAAACAGTGTTTGGTTTTAAAGGTGATTAAACACAACTTATAATATAATAAAATAATAAAAATAATTTTAAATTAATATAAGAATTTTAAAAATTTATGTAATTCAAATACACACCTACATAATAAAGATATCATTAATTAGCTCTTATCGTTAAGATTGTAAGACAAGCTAAAAAAGCGGGTCAGGTGTGCAAATTGTCTAGATTTCTTTGTTTTCCGATCTGATTGGCAGATATTAGATATTTAGTACAGATATGGCGTGTAGGCATGTAAAATACATACGAGTATTTATTATTCCTTATATTTTGGCTCCACGTAATACCTTAATGAAATAGTAACAAAGTTCGATTTGTGCATAAACCATATTTAAAAAAAAACAATAAAAACCTTTTAAAAAAGCATTTGATTTAATTTAGGTAGTTTTTGAAAAGTACTTACTAAAGATTTTAAAATAAACTTATGTCGAAACTTTCACTCATACAAAAGTACATTCGATTTTGTCAAACCAGAATTTGTTAAAAGATGAGAGAAAGTGATAACTATCATTCGAATCGAAACAAATTCGAATCAAAACGCACATAAAACTTTCAAACATTTTTAAAAAAGCTGACATCACATGCTTGTAAGTCGACTAAGAGATTATTTCTAAAAATTTCGATTTATATATTTGATAATTCCAAATCAATTCAAATTACAAAACATTTTCAATATAATAGATAATTGTAGATAATGTTTCCGAATTAATTATAAATAAGATCAACCATTTGCGAAATAAATAAAAACTTCACACTAAAACTACGACTTGTGATTGAAATCAAATCAAAGATTTAAATATAAACTCAGTCCGAATGCTTAAAGTAACTGTTTACTTAGAATAAATTGAGTCAACTTAACTCTAACTGATTGAATCAGTTCGATTAAAATTGATTGGAAAAGTTTAATTGCACCGTTGAACTTCACTGGGTAACTGGGTTACGTTTGATTGGCAATATAGGCCATCTTTGATCTGTCAATTTGATTGGAGATTTATTGTTTAGAGAATTCTGACAGCCTCTTTTGTTCACCAACCATATTTGCAGGGTTACTCAACGGAAAAATTTACTTCTGTTTTTTAACCGACTTAAAAAAAGTAGGAGGTTCTCAAATCGATTTCATTTTTTATGTTTGTTACCTCAGAACTTTTGCCTGCGTGAACCGATTTTGATGACTATTTTTTTATTTGAAAGCTAGTGCTTTCCGTGTAGTCCCATTTAAACCTTATTACTCTACTTTACCTCACAAGATCCTACTTACTATAAATTAAAAGACATATTTTCGAAATAGATGTTGTTAGCCTTACTACAACTACAACTAATTTAATTGTAGTTATGAAGACTTCTGCACAACAACAACATAGCCCTCAAAAGCAGATAGATTTAGCGACCGTTATTCCATCAGCTTATCGTGTTGGGTTCCAATCAAATATTTGTACGGACGCGGACGGTAGGTCTGTTTGTGTTGACAAAACAGAACAAGCTCCCGTTATTACTGTTCCCTGGCCATTCCGTGTTAGCTTCTTGTTCCACTGTTGACGATAAACTTTTTTGTTCACCTACGCGCCAGCCACCGTCACTCACTAGCTGTCACGCGAGCTCACTGTCAGGCTAAAGCTAAACTGCGTAAGTTGTTCATAATTTGAAATTTATACACTTGATTTTAAAGGAGTGTCGAGAGGTTTTTTCGCTTAACCTAACTTATAAGCCTTGGCCTAAAGCCGATGCAACGTATTATGTAACGTTCATCCAGTGTATACAAATGTCTTATGAAGAATAAAAATGTTGATTTTGATTTTAAATTTTCGAGAGTCGTTTCGAACGCGGCGTACGACGAAAGGCCGACCAGGTTTAACGACTGTTATCTATAGATAACAACGGGGACTGACGGCTTAACGTGCCCTCCGAAGGTCACCCGTCCTGTCGTCAGCTTATCGCTTACTCGCATATAGTACAACAAATCGAACACAGAAAAATAAATACGAAACTTATATAATATCCTAACCGAAAATGCGGATCAGATTTCACGAAACAAAATTGGAAATTTGGAAGATGAGAAGACTTAGAAAGAAAAGAAATGTAATAATAATTCGACCTTAAATAATATATAAACTTATAAGGTATTTTCTGAGTTCATGTAAGCTTTGTTTAGGTGAATGCAAAGTTTTGTTCTTGTCAAATCTTTCCATCATCATCATTTAATACAAAATTCCGAATCATTACAAAGAAAAAACATGCTCTATTTTTGGTTTGTGGAAAAACAGAGAAAGTGCATAGAATCAGAAACTTGAACCAGACATCTCGCGTTCCAATCTCACGTCAAGTTACGAATAATTCACCTACTTACTCGTACATACGTGTTACAGGGCACTGAAAGGGTAGAGCGAACAAAATTTAATTATGCAAATACAGCGGAAAAAGCGCTGATCCGGGGCGCTCCCGCAAAATGTTGCACGTCACCTCGGAGATGAGGCTAATGGGGAATTTCAATGACTAAATTACGGCTTTTTGTTGAATGAGGTCAATTAACATGACATGTCATCTAAAGATTACATATTATACTATATTACTGTGTTATTTAACCAAAAGGGCGCCTAAAGCCGATGTACTGTGTTATTTGACGTACATCGAGAGTTAAAATTTTATCCACTTAATTACATTGAGAACAAAAGCTTACTCAAAATGAAACTTGAACTTTACACGAGACAGCGGTTTGGAACCCTTTTTTTTTAATTTTTTTACTACTAATAAAAAAAAACAACTTATTTTAATTTATATGTTAATACAATTATTATTGCCAATAAAAATGTTTTACAAATTCTCAAAATGAATGAACGAAAAACGACAAAAACCCAACGTTTATGTCGTAGCTCAGTACCACTGGATTTCAGTACAACCGCAATTCTTGTATCTTTCTACTACCAACGTGCTCAGATATAATCACGAAATAATAATGCACAAAGCGAGATAATAGAATAACGCAATACAATTCTATTAAGAGTGCACCTTGGTGCATTTCAAGTAGAAGGAAAAATTATTGCATACTTGCGATTGCTAGACAGACCGTGGTATCGCGATTCGCGTGCCACAAGGTCAGGAAAAACACGACGCCATTTACAAAACCAGAAAAAATAATAGATATGATGGAACGTCGCTATAATAAACAAAATTAATTTACTAGGTGATGGATATTTATACGACTGAGGCCCAAAGTTTAACGAGCTTGATTATGGCTGTCGTTATACCTTGTCGGAAACACCATGGCTGACGGGCGGCTAACTGACGGCGGATTTCTCTCGTCCAAGTTCAGTCGTTATTCTCGAAGTTTTAATTCGTAAGTAACTCTTGCATGTAAATAAAATCAGTTGGAACAGAGCTCTACGCAACACATTATAATTAATGAGTATAACAAAAATATTAAACTGAGTAGTAACATTAGAAAAATAAATATTTAATCACCCACTATTAATCTTCAAAAGTGCCTAATAAAAATGATGAGTCAAAGACTATAGGAAGTAAATTGGCAATACCGCAAATCGCGTGCCAGAAGGTCAGAAAAGACACGGCGCCATTTGCGATTCAAGCGGGAAGCGGTGGCACTGCAGTCTCTGTCATGTGCCTACACTGTGGCCTTGGGGGTCTCTAATTGGAGCAATTTTCATTCTTATAACTGACGCCTGGTGGAAATTATGCAGAGCAGTCGTTGATACTCTTTGAATAGATATGAAACTACTTGGAACTTCGCGGGAAATAGATTGGCAAGCGCTGCAGTATTTTTAACTAGGTTGCATATAAATAGAACGCATATAAATACTCGTTGACGTTGGTGCAATGCAACATTTCGATGCACCCAAAACACTGTATGTTTTCATTTGTATTAGCTAGTGATGAGCTTTAGCGGATGCTAAGTTTCAAGAACTTGCTGACAATTTAATAATTGCAGCATCATTAGATGAGGATGAGGCTTCTTGCACCTTATAGGTCATAGATTTGACAGGACCACAATATGTACAAACCTTCGTCAACCCGACACTACATTTCAACACTGCTTAACCTCAAAGCCGATTTTAGCAGTCCTAACTTATATCCAAAAGTAATGGAGAAATAAGTCAGTGTGACTTTGCAACTTGGCATACTTTTTTCTGGTCATGACTTCTTTACAGAGCTATAGTCAAGTCCAGCCGAAATACTAAAGTAAAGAGTAAGTAAAGTAAATCTGACTGAGCACACTTAACTATTTCTAATACCAACCACAGTTCCAGGACTATTTTGAAATGGACAGAAAAACAAAAGTCAAAACAGAAAGCTATTATTTACAACCATATTTATGAGCTCAACCAAGTAAAATGTATTTTAGGCCATAAGATTAAATTAACACTGTTTAGTGGCAACCAGTAAGTTTCAATTAAATAGGACATTTGAGTCACCATGGCCTAAGAATGCTGATGATAATAAACAATCGGATACTATCTGACCTCCATAAAGCAGACCTGAACAGCGCAATATTAAGTGGGCGTACCTCACCAATAAAGCGGCCTTGGCCCGTAACGTTTTGGGTCACTTGGGGTATTAGTTGAAATAGATACCACCAAGATAGAAGCAACGTTACTTGCACAAAACGATTGAAGTGGAGACACTTGATCAGAGTTAGTTCTTCAAAAGGTTTTCAAGAGGTTTCAAAGCGGTGATAGCAATGGATAAGAATTACCCCTCCTATTCACGAGGACTGAGTTCAAATCCTAACGACAAGCAACAATGATTTTTCTAAGTTCTGACGTTTTAAGCAATTAAATATCATTAGCTACAACGGTACTCGGATGGGTGACCGCTAGTGATAAATTTCATGCGCGCTTCCGTGCTTCGGAGGGCACGTTAAGCCGTCGGTTCTGTTTGTTATCGATAGATAACAGTCGTTAAACCTGGCCGGAGGCCCTATGGACGATTTAACAACATCCGACACTGGTGGGACACTAACCCGTATCTCCACTAATCCGCATTGGAGCAGCGTGGTGGAGTATGTTCCAGGCCAGTCGCTTATGGGGAGAGACCCGTATCCAGCAGTGAGAGATAAAAAGGGTTGAAGGCAGGCAGCTACAACGGTGAAGGAAAACGATTAAGAGTTAGGAAATACTTAAGAGTTCTTCATAAAGTGTATTTAGTTATGGGTCAGAACTTTCTACAAACGAAGGCGTGACCAATCCTGAAAACATGAGTATTAACAATCCATCCATCCATCAGCCTTTGGAGGTCCACTGCTGGACATAGGCCTCCCCTAAGTGGCACCACTCCGTCCGGTCCTGTGCCCTATGGATCCAGCGGTTTCCCGCTATCTTCCTCAGGTCATCAGTCCACCGGGCCGGAG
>DWAV01002982.1:0-10317 GCA_018231305.1 Noctuana lactifera | reverse complement strand
GCTTTTCGGGGCTCCCCATTTCGAAGTAGTAGGCACTTATTTCGGAAAATGTGTCTTAAACCGCGAACGAATGTCTAAAACACAATAGATGGTTGTTACATTCCTTATACTTACTTATTTATAAAAAAGTGTTACATTAATTGTTACAGAGCGTTTTGGTAGTTACATTATTTTAGTTAATTGTTGTCCTTTTTTAAATTAACATGTTAAATAAATCGATTTATATATTTTATATTTTTCTTTGCAGTCTTTTATTATCATCATAAATAAAGAGTAATTTAAATATCCTCATATTCTTAATTGTTTTAACTCCAATTGGTTGCCTAGAAGAGATCTCTTGTCAACGATAAGACTGCCTGATCTACCGTTGCCAACTTTAATCTATGTTAAATTGTGTCTTTTTTTACAATAAAGGTACTTTGTTGTTAGTATCAACAAATTTATCATCAAAACCCAACCTCTAAGTCAAGATAACTATCCGTTAAAAAAGTATGAGGCTGATGATGTCATAAGTGTATCACATTACGTCACAGAGTAAAAAGTTCAAGTTGAACTAGCATCGCCTTGACACCTGTATCTGTCTGGCCATCTCGTTAGGCGGCACACTCGGAAACACGTAGGTAAGTACTAAGTAGGTACACGACTTGTTGACGTCCAAATAAAATTATTATGCGCCACGTACCCTCGTAGACACTACCATAAGATGGTTGTCGATATAATGCACGTACTCCTGTACTGTCAAACACACAACGCTTTGAAATAAGATTAAAACGACTTTCAACCAAAAAGTTAGACATTAAAAATTCAGAGTGCAATGAATCTACAAAGGAACAACCGTTAGAAACCAAATTCTTAAATCAAACTTGTTTTATTGTTGTTCAAAAAAAAAACCGTTAGCAATATAGCCGATAGTAAAAATAAATCAATTGTTACTTAGTTAATCTTAAAGTCCTTGCAATCATTTCTTGTCAATTTTCCGCAACAACTTCATAAATTATTCTATCATCGAACTAACACATAAAGCAAATAAAACGTGATTAACTACTCACTATGGAAATGGTGGAATAAAGAAAAATATAATTAAAATGGATAACAATACAAATTGCCAAACATCTTAGTCAGGTAAGCGGTGTGTCAATGATTGTACCAACCGGCGTTTTCCTGTAGGAAGAACATCATTCAAACCAATAAAAAAATATGCTTATTACGGTGGCGACTCATAATGTTGTGATTTCATTCGAAATTTTTCCTTAAGCGTCCCGCTTTATATAAGCGTCGTGTCGCGCAGTTCACGGCACAGTCTAACGAAGCGTTAGAAGATGGATACAAAGCTTTTCGCCGTCTTAGCTTTAGTGTCGGTAGTTAGGAGTAACGATGTCATCGTCGGCTTAAAATCAGACGGAACCAAGTTTTTCGACGAGAACAGACAAGCGAATCCGGCCTTATGGAGGCAAATGGACAATGTCACTATCAAAGCCCCTGAAAACGAAGTCATTCGCCGAGTGGTCATCACCGATCTAAGACCAGAAAAGGATGGAGATGTCAAAATAGTCGAAGGCGGTGAAGGACACAAAAATGTTACTATCGAACTTAAAAGCCCGACGGTTTTGAGAGGATACGACTTCCACATCGAAGCGTATGCATCGCCTGATTACGAGGACCAAACTCCTTTGACTAATGAACAGCAGAGCACATCAGAAAAAACTGACAGCGAATCAACACCCGCTATCCCAAATAGCTCCGAAAGTAATTTCGACACAACAAGCAAGTTACCAGAATTGTCTACCGGAAAAATTGTTCCTGGAATATTATCTAAAGACGAAGTGGTAGAAAGCAGTGAAAGAGAAGGTCGTAACGCCAAGAACGAAGAAAATGTTACAACTGAAGGCACAACAGAATTAACTTCAACCACAATGATGGGCGACATTACCACAGCTGCGACAAAACAGACCGAAAACGTAGCTAGCCATAACGAAAACGACAACGACGCAAACAAATACGATCAGCGATCTCCTGTTGCCCCAATACCATTTAACAGAAATTTTAACAACAATCCTGCGATTCCTAATATAAGCGTAGTAGAAGGTACGCACAATAATGAAAACAATGCTAAAGATGCACCCAGACACGTGCGGGGTACTGAGGTAGAAACAACAGAGAAACCTTCAGACAAGAAAATTACCCTTACGCCCGTAGATCTTTTTAAATCAACTACTGAAAACCATAAAGAAGCTAATGCTACTGAGACAAGTGACGTGAAACCAGTTGAGGAAAAATCCGAAGACAACGAAGATGTTAACACTCCTAAAGTTCATACTTTTGATAATCGTAAATTCACATCGTTTATTCCTAGCAAGGCTCCTCATGGACCATCGAACCCCGTCGAAGTAAAAGATGACGAAAAGCTGAGAAACGCTCGCGATGCTAATGAAGAACAGAAAACGTTTGAAAGTCTTAGTACAACCACGGAATTGGATGAAAGCACTACTGTTAACTTTAAGGACGCTGAAACAACAACACTTACGAGCGAAGATTGTGTTACTGAGAGCTCTGAATCTGATGAAGCCGTTAAGAATCCAATAAATATTGCAAAAGAAAACCAAGGCCCAGATAAGGTTCCAATTTACTTAAACAATAGAGAGTGGAACCAGCGCTTCAACCCAACAATTCGATCAGACGGTGCAGTTAACGATTCTCCCAAAGAAAATCAAGAAACTGAAATATTAGGAAATGGTTTTAAGACATCGCCCGACCATTTAGAGAATAAGAATCCCAAAATCAGTGCAATTGCCAGTTTTCAAAACAAAAACGAAGCCCCAGTGGTGTCTACTCAGTAATTTGTAATTTAAATGTTACTTACCACTTTAATATTTATTAATATGTTGATTTCATAATCACGATTCATTTTTTTGTTGTTTGAAATAAATATTAGTTATGTTTTAAAAATATATATAATTTTCTTTTTATTACACATGCCAGTAACATAATAACAACAACATAACAGGAATGAGGCCTTATACTGAAAATAAACATGAAACATTTTATAAGCTGTCAAAAATGTCTTTTGAGTTTCAAACTGTGAGCAAAATTATTCTAATACACCAAATAGGTACATACAGTACATAAATACATTACTACAAAGAACAAAGTAATAAATTTAATATTTCAGATTTCAGTACATAAAAATAAAAGACCTATGAAAAATAAAAACATTAATATGATTAATACAAAGGCACTTTTTCGTTAAATAAAATTATTACAAGTAGGTGTCTACATACTTGTAATATTAATTGAATCTATGATTTGTTATCAAACCATACACATATATTACTTGATATATTCGTAACATACAAATATTATTTTTATATAACATAATATAGTACAATTGAAATATAGCATGCTACTATATAATATAGTATGGGTGGCAACCCTATTCTCAATAGTAATGGCTTAAAGTTCATGTTTAGTCAACACTTTTACTAAAGATTATTTATTAACCATTACTGTATTTATGTACAAGATTACCGAATTCTAAATTATACAATCACATTATTGGAAAGCCATTCACAACTTTAAATTGATAGATTAATATAATTATTACTTAATTAAATATGAGAAATATACAAGGCGGACGTATTAGGCTCGAGTGATTTAATACAGCGCCAATAATTGTCGGAAATACGGTCCATATTTTCAGCACACTAACATAACGTTTCTTAATAAAACATTTAATCATATTTTATTAAGGAATGTACCGGAACGGGAATGTTCTTCCTTCCATTTAGAGATTCGAGCTCCATAACAACAAGACAGCCTATCACGTTGGCTCCACAACTTTGTAAGAGTTTGGTTGCAGCTGCAATGGAACCTCCTGTGGCGATAAAGTCATCTATTATGAGGCAATTAAGACCTGGACGGACAGAGTCTTTCTGGATTTCTAAAACATCCTGCAATAGAAGATGGTTTATAAAATTATTAAAATATACATTCAGCTAGGTAGCACTATACTGCAATATAATTTTTAAAAAAAGGATAAAATTACAGTATAAATTATTTTACTGTAATATTTTATAAACAAGTACAGAATATGTACTTAAAAAACATAATGTACAATAAAAGTTAAATAAATAAACTAGATTTTTGTATATAGCGCCATCTAGATTACTCTAATATAATTATAATAATTTAAATAACAATAGTTAGTGCATCATAATTATAATTCTTATAAGATCGCTAGAGGGCGCTGTATAACAAAATTATGTACTCCCCATCACACATTTTGGCTGTGATGTTAGTATTTTTCCTTATCGTTTATGTTTTTATTGTAGCTTATACATAATTATGAACAATAATTATTTTAGATACTGAATGAAACTCTTCTGTTTTATCTTATTAATGAGAAGTTGATAAGAGAAGAATTTATGCAATGTCTGTAATCATTGCAATTCGAATGATAAGATTTGTCATAGGAGCTAGAGACAAGGGGATATCGACATATTCAATAGTAATTGACATTGACTTGACTTTGAAATAAATGTTTCCGCATAAAATATAATTTTTCCATAGCATATATAAGAGCTAAACTACAATGAAGGGGTGTAGACACTGATGTGCCAGACATACCTTTTAGTCTTCATGAGTTGGCATCTGTCCACAAACAGTTCAGATAGGACTTTTAACCTAATTGAGGTTGGAAATAAGCATAGGCATAACTCAAACTCAAATTTTTTTTTCATGATAAGGTATATACAGGATGAAAGTTAAATAACAATATTATTACGGTATGTAGGTTTTAGGCAGCCTTTTGGTTAAGGTAGGTGGAGAGAAGAAAGCCTGCCAAAAAAACTCTCGGCACTCCTTTAAAATCAACTGTATAAACAACAAATTACAGACATAAGTTGTCACTAATTAACACCAGCCTGTATGCTGTAACCCATTTACAATCAATATAATGGATACTCACTGAACCATACTCCAAATCGTATTTGTAAGATATAACTTGACCCGGTAACTTCCCCTTCTTTCTGACGGGTAAGCAGCCTATTCCTAATGCAGCTGCCAGTGAAAAACAAAACAAGAATCCTCTCGATTCCAGGCCAATTATTGCCTCAACTTCTGGATATTGGATCCGGACTGCTCTGACTAATAACTCTTGCAGTAACTTGCATGTGGGACCGTCTGATAATGCGGAGAAAATATCCCTGTAAATTTTTAAAACAATTTTTTATTAGTTTTAAGTAGTAAATAAAGAGGTGATCTAGTCTATATATTTCTACTTGTCTTTGTGTGTGTATAGCCCTACAATGCAAACCGTAATTTCAGCCTACGAGAGACGTTATTATCTATCTTATATTTACCTAAATGCCATACATTTAAAATTAAAAACTTACCAAAAAAGAATACCTTCTTTAGGAAAATCAGGAAAACTTTTAATTTTACTCCTCAGTTCAGCAACTTTCTTATTAAAATCTTCGTCCATAGTTTGTATTAATTCAAAAGTTTTAACCTCAAATTAGTTATGGGGACCGGTGGAGACGGTGAAGTTTTTTTATGAAAATATACGCTTTAGATGTGAAATTTTACTTTGCAGGCATGAACACAGTAAACGTATGTAACAAGTGTTGCGAAGTAGGAAATACACTTGAGTTACATTGTTATTTTCCGGTATTTATTTTGTTATCACACCCATTGCACTAGCACATTGATATTGATAATGATAGGAAAGGCGTTTATTATTCTGATTTGCTACTGTCACTGTCGGTTCAACTGTCGCTGTCATTGTGAAATAGTCATCTCAGCACTCACATGACACCACAGAAATACACTATTTACGCTTTACATGTCACATATAACATATGTACTGTCTTTAATCATATTATATCGATCACACATCAAGAAAGAATTCTTAATAAGTAAAATAAAAAGTATCAAAGAGTTACTGTATTTTATTTATAAATATAACCAAAACTGAATGTTTAACGTACTCTGTGATTGCTTCTTTATTAATCACGTAAATAGTCTGTGGTTAATGACATGAGTCAGCTGTTCGTAGTATGTCATTTGTCACTCACCATGTCAGTGTCAGTGTCAGTAATTCTATTTTTTTGTACACTTTGTAATTTGTAACGGTTTGTTATCAATACTTTTCATTTTTGTATTGTGAAATGTGAACAAGTGACATGGTCTTGAACTCTAGATACATAATTTTTCTTAAATATATCTCAGTCAATCAATACGTAATACTATTAATTGCTGTTCAATAATATAAAACAACTTAATACATAACCATCAGTTTCCCGCCATCAAACGAAAGTGAACTGAATCGGAACTTTCGCAAGTTTCGCGGCTCAAACAATGTTATCGACATCGGATTTAGAAAGGCTAATTGCAGTGAAAAAGCGTGAGATAGAAGCGGAGAAAACGCTTCTGGGGCTGGCTACTGCGATCGCCGATAACGTAAGTATCATGGCGCGTATATTTTTGATTTCATTGCAACCTGTTGCAGCATTTAGTGCTCGGGAACTCCGGTAGATCCCGCAGACGGCAGATCGGACAACATCGGCCGGCTTATCGATTTTTCATTTCAGTCAGCGCTAACTGGTATAGTAGCTAGTAACTACCTAGTCTCGCTTCATCTACGAGTCTACGTACGCTGCTTGCTACACTGAAAATTTCAGTATACTCAATTCATACAGTCGCGTCGCTTGTCGCTTTTCGTTTCAGTTTGTCGCGAAGTATCGTGACGGTAGAACGTTGCTATTTCACGCGTTTCTTTGATAGTTTTCCCGTTAATAGTAAACAAACGAGTGTAAATAAGAGTTGAGAGTGTGTTTGTTTATAGTTTTAATCCCGTCGTTCCGTGGTTTATATTCGTTTTAAAATTGAAATTTAATAGTTGTGTGTAAATTTTCGGTAAGTTCTTTTTTTTTTTAAATTAATTGCCGTAATTTTCTTTAATTTTTGCTGTAATCATTGGAATTATTGTTATTCAAATAAACAATTATTGGATTAGATTAAGATACACATTGTAACAGCAGTTGGCCATAGGCATGTAAAATATACAGTTTTACTTTTTATGTATTAAGACTAGCTTATTCTTGCGACTTTGTCTGCATGGACTTTAGAACGGGGCCCTAAAAACTCAAAAATATGTAGATAATAGATTGGAGCTAAGAATCAAGTTGTCCCATTAAAACTTTGCCTTCGTTCTTCTCCCCATTAGGGGTAAAATTTCGGAAAATTCCTTCTATCAGAAGCCGTCATACAAAGAACATACCCTCCAATTTTCAGGTCTCTACGATCAATGGTTTAGGTTGTGCATGGATCCATCAGTTATGTATGTATAGAACAGTGGAACCATATTGTGTATGTACGGAATTATATATGATCATAGATTTTTAGGTCATATTGTTTCGAATCTCTATATACCTACTTTGTACATAAAGCTTTGTTTGAACTCTTGTAATGGGATTTTAAGTGAGCACTCAAGCACTCATACAAACAACGATAAAAATATACATAATGGATATAAGTGAATGCTCTAAGTACATAACTACATTTATAATTGATTGTCTTTGAAGATTACTTATTGATAGACTGTATGTAGATTTATCTTCCTCCATTGTGGGGAGAGACCCATGCCCAGCTGTGGGACATAGAAAGGGTTGAAGGCATGTAGATTCAATTTTATTAATGAGACAAATGAGACAATTGTATTCTATAAGGTAGTTAAGGTTGCTCATAGGTTGAAATAGTCCCATTGCAATGGGTTTGCCTGTACAATCAAGTAAATTTTAATTCCTGTAAAACTCAGGTTCATTAATAAACTGAGTAATTTTCATCTGACTTCAACTCTCCAAGCGTTTCTATACCATTAACCGTTCTGTAGACTCAGTTGAAAAAAGGGATTTTGTTGAATGACGTGCATGATAAGCTAATACCCTAACGTATAAGCTAAAACGGCCTTGTTACGATTCTGTCATGCTACTTCCCGCATTTCCTTCCATTAATCTTTTCATGCGGGCTTGTCGGCTCTTGTTCCTTTATCCGACCTCTTTTTAGAAATAAAACAGTTTGTCACCTTTGTCTCCATTTTGGTCTTGACCCACATCGATCAAGATCAAAACTGATGTTCCAATTTTCTGTTTGTAAGACAGAGAATTGAAGTGCTTACTGCAAATGTTTGGTCATTTCTGTTATTAATTTCCCCTACACTTGCCGAGTCGAATTACACGGTTTCTTCACGGCGAAAAATTATGATGATGGCGGCGCGGCGGCGATCGTTACCAACTAAATTAATGTTGTTTTAGTAATGAATTAACTTTTATTGTTACAGAACACTATAAATAAACAAGTGCAGTTTTCAAGAACCAAAATCGTGACGGAGCGGGATGATTCAAGTCCAGGAGGTAACAAAGACACAGATCCAGAGACTAAGCGCGAATTTGAGGAAATCCCGGCTGATTTAGAAAAATATATACGGGTAAGTCTTATTACAAATTAATATGCTTATTCAACTTCGTAGAATTCAGGATGTAATCCGGATTTCGTTTGTTATTCGTACAGCCAAAGGGTGAAATACCAGCGTCCTTTCATCGAAAGAACAAAACAGAAGCCCTTTTAGCAATAGTAATATTGGGTAATTAATTATTATTGAGTGAGTATTACTATTGCTATTACGGCTAGTCTACCTTATATCATAATAAAAATACTTATAACAGTGACACAAATACAAATGAACAAACATTCACGAGGTGACTTTACGTTGAATGAATGAGTGCAGGTAATATAGTATATAATATAGCATTGCAAATATGCAATGCGCCGACATGAATTTAAACATCAACTACTTCGATCTAAGAGAGAGAAGTTTTAATCCGGCTCGAAGGATCAGTTTTAAATAGTTCAAAATAGTTTGTGTCTTTGCGCAACATTCATAAAAAGTTACCAAATTTAAAATGCATGGTTAACTGACGAAAACTGTCAAATTGTTACCGCGGACGGTACAATGCTGATGCCAGAAAACAATGTAATGTTTTTGCGGCCATTGTTTCCTGCATCTCGCGTAATATACAACATTCCATTGTTATTGTAGCTGTTAATGTGTATGTAATAGCAACATAACGTTAATAATGTCTACCATTACTATTATTAGGTAAGAGTGAAAGTAATAATAAAATTATCCATCAGACTGATTCCCAACGATACAGGGGGACTCCATAGTAGAAACACTGTTGTATTCGAGATAAACTTAGTAATTTATTAACCGTTAACTTAAAATCTTTACTATATATTACTATTTACTATATATTGCTTAAATCTTGTCTATCTCTAAATACAGACTTTGTGCCATTGACTTTTCAATAACAGTATGTAGGAACATACGAGTAGGTACATTTAACAGCAATTTGAGATTAAGAAATTAATCTTGAATCGCGAAAATTTCCCAACAAATTTAGAAAAGTTATTTCATTTTCCAAATATTTTGGATTGTATCAGTAATTGCTACATGATATAAAGGCAACAACTACTAAGGATGTATAAACGATTGAAATCTTGTTTTGGAAAACAAATTAATGCCAATCGCATCCCCTATATAGTTCTTCAGCTAAGTTTGTGTATATTCGTGGCTTGAACTGGCGTGCGGGTAATTGGTTTGCCCGAGAAAACGGCCGTGTCAAGCAGTAATGGCTGGAAAATTGCGAACAAAATCCGTTTTCCCTTTTTCTGCGCTCTGCTTCGCCGTATTGCCAATCATTACGTCCTAAGGACTTTATGCTTTTAATTGCTTTCTTAACCGACTTCTTCAAAAAAGGAGTAGGTTTTCAATTCGACAGTATTTTTTTAAAGTTTGTAACCTCACAACTTTCGACTGGGTGTACGGATTTTGATGATTCCTTTTTTTTTATTTGAAAGCTGTTGCTTTCTGTGTGGCCCCATTTCAATTTGGTCCAGTTCTGACAATGGCATCCATGAAAAACTATGTAGGTAGTAGGTACCTAAGTTTTAAATTTGCGCGAGTTATAATTTAATTTCTTTGAGCAGCGATTCGATAATTGGAGAACAATCGTTTTGTCTCAAAGGAGATTTACACATAAAAAGCTCACATTGTGTTTATGGATCAAGATCATAATCACACGATCCAAGCAAGTGTTAGGAAGTCTGGTGCTAGGCAATAAAAAAGTCATTTTCGCAAGCGATAGCGGAATGACTATCTATCATTGCCAATGCCAAATCAACTACGGCGTATAAACTTTAACGATTAACGCCTACGTGATCCTTGAAGCTTATCTAATATTATAATATCGGTGTAAGTAG
>DWAV01002981.1:0-10321 GCA_018231305.1 Noctuana lactifera | reverse complement strand
CGTAATTTTAAAGATTTAAGCATACGAGTACATAGGGACAGAGAAAGCGACTTTATTTTATACTATGTAGTGATATAATAAATGGCTATAAATTTGAAACGAAAACTAGTCATAGAGTTTGTAAATTATAGTCCTTCTGGGATGTGACACAGCTTCAATAAGAACTTTTACTAAATTCTATCTACGTAAGAATTGTGCGAAACTTGCTACTTACTCTATATTTATATGAATTATTGGTAAAAGGCTTTATATCAATAGTTTCCCGTAGAATTGCCTCCGTAAAATAAAACGTAATAAACCAACGGACACAACACAAAGACAAGAGAGTTTTAAAAATATTTTCATACACTACAGTCTACCAGCGCAGCTACGAGTTTATTAAAAATGGAATAAAATTCAACTTTCATGCCAACATCCTACAATGAAAAGTGACATATGAATAAGAAAACAAACATTGCATACTTTTATTTTCTGTCGTATTCGCTAGGGCCACTAATAATTTTATTATATTTTCGATTATAATCGATGTATCAGAATCGAACTCTATTTATCGTTATGCAGGTTTAGGGCAAATAAATAAAATGCCAATGGTAGTAATTGCTATTTAAATATAATACAATTCCACGGAGGTATACATGCGATGCGACTGATCGCGAGCAACCCGTGACTGAAGAGTCGATTAAGAGTGGTTAAGAGTGAATTTTGGTGTACCCATAAAAAGAATCCTAAAAATCTTTTCTCAACTCGATTCAGTGAGTTAACGAATACCAAACCTAAAGGCAATCCGATGGAAATTCTTCACTTAATTATTTTTGTACGCGGCAAAAAGTTATGTACCCACTGAGACTTTAGTTTAGGTACTCTTGCAAAAATGTTGTTTAAAAACTAAAGATTCTTTGTTACAAAAAGTGCTGTTTTAATGGTAATTAAGTTTCAAAATGATTTCCTCGGGGTAAGTTTTATAAAGAAAACGGTTCATAGCAGAGAGTAAAATCTGTTTGTTCTTTCATACTCGAATTCATAATGATTTAAAATTATCGCCTTGAGTAACTAACTATGCCGCAGCTGGGTTGAACGCTGCTTTGTTTAGTCTTGTTGTAATATTGATCTACGGTTAACGAGAACATCCACTTTATAAGAATGTGTATTAAGCTAAAATTACCTGACGGAATAGTATAATTCACTATGCATTTTCTTACTAAAGGAAAGGTTACATCATTCACAATCAATTTCATAACATTATTTATGGTAAAGAGGACAATAAAAATGTGTAGGTACCAATTTAATTTGATAATATTGTTTGTTAAATTTTATTATTAAGTCGTTGGAAACAATAAAAAAATATGTCAGTTAGCTTGTGAAATTATGAGCATACAAAGGTCTGTAATTGTGGGTGTGTTGTGGTTGGTGGTGACGGTTTTGTGTTTTGATAGCTCATTAAAAATCTGTCGCATTAGTCTAGCTAGAAATCTTACTTAATATTTTTTCAATCAAAAACAGTTGAGTAATATCGATCACTCTATAAAAAGTTTATAGTTTCTAAAAACAAAGCCCTTTGCTAAAGTTACTAAGACTTACGGCACAACAATCGAGACCCTAAAATATCGATAAGACTTGAAAGGCTCGAGGGTACAGTCACATAAAGACTTAGCGGAGATCGTCGGCCGTACTCAAAAGGGGTTTGAACAGCCTGAAAATTCGAGTAAGTATTAATAGAGTATTCGGGTCGCCGGACGAAATGCAGCGAGAGGGCCCTTGTTTCAGTTCCGTCGTATCCAGAGTCAGACTATTCAGTGAAGCCCAGTTCACCGCCGGCGACTCTACGCGACGCCCGCGTTACCCGGATACCCGTGTCACGGCGCGACACGCGAGTGTGTCCTCCACTAAGTTCTTAATAAACAATAAAATAAATTCAACACAGAATTATCTTAGCAATCGATTCATGTAACCGAATAACACCTTATTGATAAACCAATCATGTTCTGACTAAGTCGTTGAATGCATCAGGCCGCGTTGGTAAGTCCCTAGAAATATCATGGCATGACAAAACTTACAGCATTTACAAATTTGAATTTTCAAAGAAGTAAGATCAGTAAAAAGTGTCAGACGGAAAAACCAAAATTAATTAGGTATGTAGTAAAGCCGTGACTTCAAAAAAAATATTTTTAATAGTTTCGGGACATGGTTTAATGAAAAATGTTATTAAAATACATATTGTCACCTAGTACTTTACATGCTTATTACGATATAATATTACGAAATTTTGCAACACAAAGCTTGTTAATTAATATTAACACACTGCTTTCGAAAATATTCATTATTTAAAAAGAAGAAAGAAAGAAAGAAACTTTTTGTTTTAGTGGGACTTTATAAATACGGTTCTTTACGGCAGAACGCTATGAAAAATGAAACTAAGTAACAAGCATGTTGTCGTACATTTTGCCTTAATATGTAAATGTAATGAGCACCTTTTAATCATTAATGTGCTTGTGCTTGGTCGTAATATGCAGCAACTACGAGCTTGCTGTCCGTTAACGTGATTTGTGGTCCGCTTTGACACGCCTATACCCTGTACAGTACAACCCTTTTTTTAATGTGCCTGTTTATATTGAACCTCTGTAACCCTTCCGCTACGATTGACGTCATATTACGGCTGAATTTTACAAGCATAAACTAGTGCCGGTATTTTACCCGTACCATAAAAAATGAAATTGGAGTTTTTGACTATGCAGTCATAGTAATATCAAAGTTAATGTAAACAAATAGGTAGTTTATAATAAATTATTATTTATTAGACATCTAGACATAATCAGTCATTTTTAGACTTTTTATCTGTCTGTTTTTTTTGTCTGTGTTTGTGTTTTGGTTAAATTTTGGATTTTGATTAAATTTTCAAGGATTGTAGAGAGTACTTTAATTTCTCCTATAGCTTTTAATTGATAATATTATCTCAGACGGTTTTTTAACTATACAGCATTTAGCGTATGTCTATTTGATTTTTTTTTCTGGAAAATGCTCCGAAAGCACTAAACGAATTTTGATGAAATTTTATTCCCTAAGCATTCCTTCATTAATAGATACATATTTTGTTAACATTAACATTAATATAACAAACTCGGCGTGTTTAATAATGTTAGATATAAAAATAGCGATCTCTGTATTCGGTTGAGGCACCGAGAGGGTTAAAATTGCTTTAGCGTACTTTAACCTTTTCTACGCAATATATTGGTTGTAGGCACGATATTTACGTACATCCGACAACGTGACGCAGAATAGTGGTGAAAACCTTCGATATTTTGAATAACCTTATCGCTTAAAATATTGCAGCAGGTAGGTAATTAATATTATGGTACGGGATCCCTGGTACATTTTTACCATTTTATTAACATTATAATGGTATCGGATACCAAATCTGCGATTACAAATTATCGGTTACAAACAAATAAACAAACAAACTCTTCAGCTTTATCATATTTAGCAAAAAGTCGTCATATCTGTAACTTTACTAACAGAAAAAAATATTCTGCCAATAGCTGACGTAACATTTTTGCGCCAAATTGAAGTAAAAAGGTAATTTGATAAATTACCCTTATCTTTGACATTTGGCTGAACGTATACGAGACAAATAGATGTAGAAACCATGAATTCAATAGCCAATATCAGCCGCGTAACCTCTGACTTCGTATTGAAAGAGCCAACAAGGCAACCCTTTTCATGATAAGGCAGCGAATCGAAATAAAACCTTCCTCAATAAAGTTTATTTTTATTAACTTTATGTATGTGCAGAGATCCACGAAGCACATTCAATACGAAGTACCTTTCACTTAATGAAAACCGGGTAAACCCTCCAACTTATGACACCGTCTACTCGGATTAATGTTTGTACCTACTCGTATATAGGTATACGCATAGCGTAGCTACAGCGATCAACATTGTTTCATTACCCTGGAATTACGACCTGACTTGATTTAAACCTACTGTAATATTCATTACAAGGTAACGTTATTAGTTTTCATTAAAATTTTACAATTGCCAAGATATAAATAATACACCTTGCAGGGTTCTTGTAGCTACTTTGGAATTTATCTATTCTATATCTAGCTTTCGATAAAACAATGATTTGTAGCAATTTTGCCTGTTTGTCGGTTTATTTGTGCATTTTTGCGCGCTGAAACGGCTTAACCACTTTAAGTGCGTTTTCACTAATGTACCTATTATGGAAAGTATCACTAAACATTATGCTTGTTTTGTCACATTATACGTTTATTATATCTACGTCACATTATATCATTAGCAAATTATTGAAAAATTTTGGGATCATGTAGGCTATGTAAGACATTTATTGACTTTGATATTTATTTATAAGGTACATCGAAAAATTTGTATTCGCTATAAATTTAATAGATGTCTTTTGTTATAGGTACTTACTTACTGTCCTAAATTTTTAACGCAGCACACCGTAGTTAAGCTAGAACTCTAAACTATCTACAAAGTTAAAATCTGTATAACCTACTTCGGCATGGCAAGGCTTGACGACGTTTTAGGTAGTAAAAATTTATATTTTCCCCGATATTTATCGCAATGTCGTCGAATTTATTGCTTTGCAGTACTACTGTAGTACTTTTACCGAAATATGATTTGTTTTTCCAATTTCTTTTGTTACGTTAGTCCGCGTGATGCAATGTTTGTGCTACTCGTATTATAGAAAACATTTTTAATACTACTTTGATAATGTATAACACTTAAAAAAAAAATCCCTTTTAGCCAATCGAGATAGGATCTAAGAAGGTGAAATACCGCAGAGTTTTAACTAACTAAAAAAAGGAGGAGGTGCTCAATTCGTTGGAATCTTTTTTTGTATATACCTATACAAGAAGACCTGCGACGTGAAGAAAGTACAGACATTAGGTACAAGGATGATAATGGTGATGATGATTAACGTGACGATAATATACTTAGCACTGATGACAAGCATGCCCAGAATCAAAAGTAAAAAAATTTAAAAAGAAATAAATAAATAAGAAATCTTAAATTCAACATTTAAACTTTTGCCCGGGGTATAGAACACCGGACCCTCCGAATGAAAGACCGACATATAAACCACTACAACAAATAGGTCGTCAAAGTATAGTTGCAATGAATGCAAAGCCTATACCTATTCATTGCAAAATAAACTTAATTGTTTTTATCGACACAGTTTTTGTAATTGCAAAACAAAAGAAGAACTTGAAGAAGAAAGAACGTTCATGAACAATAAATCGAAATGGATTTACAGCTGTCAGTGATGTTGTACAAAATAAATAAACTAGGATCGAATTTATAACCCTCTCCATTTTTAAAGGAGATATCAAACGGGCAACGAACCGAAATGGCCACTTAACAGCAGATGGGACGTTCCTCACCCATCTGTCACTGAGTAGAAAAAATAAAATTGATGATTCCCTTTCTTACAAAAGCACTTCCGGAAAGCATAAATGGCCAGACTGTATACATAAATAGGTAGCATACATAAATATACCTAATCTCTGGGCTGGATTGATCTACCTGATCTTTCAGAACAAGAAGCTATTCACTCAACTGTTACGGCCATATTGCAAAACAATGGCGAATTCAGAGCAAACAATGGCTCATAATTTTATCACATATTATGTCACATGAAATATGTACTCGTACTATAACTAAGTACCAAAAAGTTGCAAGCAATGTTAGCACAGGTTATTTTTACTATATTATTTATATTAAATCATCCAAGGTAGAGAAACACAAATTCTTCTCATACCTAAACAATATAAACCAGGTCACGGTCTGCTGGAATTGGTCAAGAAACAATATGACAAAAATAGCCACATTTGTGGCGTTATGTTATTAGGTAAGGTGAGGGTGCGCCTCGCGAGGAAAATTGGGTCCGCTACAGACACGCAACCCCGTCTTATACTCAACGGTCCGACAGCTAGGTGTAATTTCCTTGGAGACAATCTGCACGAAATTCAATAGTGCTATTTTATTTTTAGAAACATAAAATGACCCAAAATTTATTAGATAGAAATAAATCTGCCTATTTACTAGGCTTAATTTATTAAAAAAGACTATTACGTGAACACCTATCCACTTGCTGAAAATCGATATTTTATGCATACAGTCCAAACTTAAACTTTATAGCGGTTTATTTGTATAGCTGGATGTTTTACAGACAGTATGTAGAGTAGATTATGTATTGTCCATGTATTGTCCAATGAATTCTTATTAAGAGATTTATTATGTGAACTAGACACGTACCATCGTTATATTTCGTCGATATTTCGATAAATTGGTACGTCACAGCCAAAGCTCTATGTGACGACAATCTGTGTATCCGTAATCTGTGTGATTTATATTATTTGATGCTTTCCAATTATACCATTATTTCCGTACGAACAGGTATTTGCCGTCGGCCGGCTATTAAAATTAATGGGTGAACATACACAAACATACATAGCCACATATCTACAATGTTTCATGACTTAGGTACCTAATAAAGAACATACATAATATATTTTTGAGATAGTTATTATAAAAACAATAATACATAAAAATATGTCTTACTCTTCTAAATAGTGTAGTCTAGTAGGAACTGAATTGGCAAGGACTTTCGTCTAATTTTTTTGAGAGGACTACATATTATGTTCAACAACGAAGAACAATCTTCAAAAAATTTTAACGTTTTCCTTCATTTCCTTATGCTATAGGTTCCTACATAAGTTGATTTTACAGTAACTGTTTCCTTCTTAGATGGGATCAAAATGACGCGCACCGCTACAGCTAACTCCACGAGGCTGCTGGAGCGGTTCACCACCACCACGAGCACTACCACCGCTAACAATGTCATCAACGTCGGCAAGTCCAGCGCCAACGGCAACAAGCGACCACCCATCATTATCTATCCTACAGGTGAGTTGAGTTGAGTTTCACATTGCCGAAGAATTACTGTCACTGAAGTGGTCACTGCCGCCCATGGGGACATATAGATCCAACCTCAAGCAGGCTCGTGTCCTGCCTGAGGTCGCATATAGTGGCGCTACTACCCCGGAGGCTGATGGTCGCTTCATGTAAATGTAGCCGGCAACTGCACCTTTCCACCGAAACACAACTGAATTGCTTCATTTGGTTCACGGCACACATGGGTGCAGCGGTGGTACTTCCCCGGTCGAACCATACAAGTTCTACCACCTACCCTAAAAAACCCCAATAAGGATGAATAATATAGAACTTGAATTTATATTCTTATAATTACTAGACACTCCCCTTCGTTTTATTTCTATTTTATGAAATTCTATTATAATATGTCCTCTACTAAGCTCTTTTAGTTAGTTTAATGACCACAATATTTAAATTTTACTTCAGATGAATCCAGCTTTAATGTAAATAAATCTATTTGCGTAACACGAATTTTCCGCTGGGTGCATCATTCTGGTGGAAATGTTTTTACTATTTGAATAATTATTTAAAGCAGTTATGCAAATCCATTAACTGTTGAATGTTAAACAGAATAAAATGTGCTGGTATAATTTTATTGGCGCAAACTGCGCATGGAGAAACCTTTTAAACGTATTTAATTTTATGACAAAATCTTAGTCCGCAGACAGAAGTAGTAATCTATGTATGGCTTAGCACATGTGAGTGTGTTAGCTTTATAAACTAAATTGTAATTTGTCATTATCCATATTAAAGAACTTTCTGACATTTTTAAAACATTTCCGACACGTGACAAAATGTGCTGCAGATTTCTGCTAGGTTTTAACGGGAATAGTTTGCAGGACATGTTTCGTGTCAGTCGGTGGTTGATAGAGGTACCTAAAATAATTCCAGCCAATGCACAACTTCAGAGTACCAAATGAAACGTAGAGATGATATAATACACACGAGGAGAAACATAACATTATTTATTAAATGTAATCTCGGTCTAATTCACAGCAGACTTCGCTCGGGAAAAATGACGGCAAATATGGTTTAATGCTTAATGGCCATTACCCAGTTATGACCCAGCTCTTGTAGCCTGCTAACGTATGAATCACTTTGTAAATTGCTTGCTGGTAATCTAGCGAGAGTAATAGTTTCTTGTTGACCTTAGCCAGCTGCGAACAAGACTGAAGAACAGGAACCTTCGCACTAACTAAGTAATGTCCAATCCACGGACTATGGAATGGAATAATAGAAGAGGTCTGGAAATAGGAACATGGAGAAAATCATGTGACACAAGTCTATATATAAAACAAATATCTTGCATTTTTTTTTACTTTCATAATACCTGTTAAACCGAACTTTACTCGGTGTCTGTTGATTCACCGTTCTGGTTTATTTCTAGTGAATATGTATGGATATGATACGAATTATTTTTTATAAAGTCGACGACATCATCCCCTTGTGAGCACTGAAGAGTTAGTAGAGACACTGAAAAGTCTGTAGAGAAAATTACGATTGCAATTTTGCGATTTAGCGAAGTTTAAAATGTTGGAAAGTAAGGCGCTAGAATTTTGTAGCGCCATCAGTCGTTTGACTGATTCTAATAATAAGCAAAATAAGTTTAAGTACCTCAGATATGGATAGAGAAATGTTTGCTTCAACGGATTACCGTTGAAGCAAACATTAATTTACCTTTAATTATAAAGGTAATTTATTTAAGTGTATAATTTATTACTAGGACGAGTAACAATTTTAAAAATAAAAGTTAATATTATTATGCTACTAATATTATTCCTACTAGAACTGGGTAAGTAATTACATTAATTAACCACGCCATGTCATGTTGCAAATTGAAGCTGACTAAGCGTTTTATCGTAGTTTGAGAACCTAAAGTCTACAAAACTGATTTTCTGTAAGACCCGACCCGAGGTGAATCATAAACAAAATTAGTGTCGCAATTTCATGATATTTAAATGCAAGCAACAGAAAACTTGCAATTTAAAAAAATTTAAACATTGTTTTCAAATGCGAACTTAATATCAACCGGGCATTATTGACTAGCGCCTTATTCTTTTCAAAACATTACTTCTTTCATCAACTTCAGGCGTTTGTTTATTAGTAGCTATTAAATTGATGGTCGGAATCGAATTCCTTCTAACAGGAAACTGGCATGGTAGCCACAACGCACGTGTCGTCGATAAGAACTTAATAATAACGAGTCGTCATAAGAACCTACGTGCTTCACGGCACATTCTGAAGACCTAAAACCTTCTCGAGCGATCTGTTCAAGTTCCACTAATTGTAAATTAATTCTACTTTACTTGGATTTTCTATTGTTTCAGTGACACCGGAATCGATAGTAGTGCCGATTGTTTCATGTATATTCGGATTTCCTCTCTTGGCTCTTACCGTAATATGTTGCCTAAGAAGAAGAGCGAAATTGGCCAGGTAATACATATTTCTTTGTATTAAATTATTTTTTATACCAAATTGCAATGGAAGCAAACATTTTTATTTCAATCTTTGGTTAGAACTTTAAGAAGGGAAGACACTGAAATAATTCAAAACAATTTATATGTAGGTATATTCCAAAATAGTTATCAAAAATATATACTCAATCTGATAGTATAAAATTTTTTTAAATTCTGTTGATGAAAATACAAAAGAAAAATATCGATTTTCATATAGGGAACGTGCAAGAAGACGTAACTGCGAGTTAGATCGGGGTGAGCTATCAGTCGTGCGCCTGTCGCCAGTGAAGCACAGACCACGCGCCGTCAGCCTTATCCGCTCGCCTCGGCCTCCGCCCTCGCTGGAGCTGGACACCGTGCTTGAAGAACGCTCCGATCCCGAGCAGACCACCATGTCTCAAGTAACAAGAGCGAACTTCTTCTCTTTTCTATCTAATCTACATGTAATTCTTGAAAAACAAAAATAAGAGAGAGATTTAGATGTTCTTCATAATTATTTCTGTCCACTTTGCTATTTGTCTCTCATGCGAATATTCCCAACAGTGCTTTTCTAAGCCCGTGTCTGTTTTACTAAATACCTTGTTTTATTATAATTAACATTATAAAGTAGGTAATAGATACGTTTCAGATAAGATCCCTTGGGATTTGTTTATGTTTGCTGAGCGAAGAACCTACCTACGAGTACATCTTAATATATAAGACAGACTTAGTTTTCCCGAAGGACTGAACATAGGTAGACTTCAAATCCAATGAGCTGCTCCAAAGGTATCCTTCTGTAGATAACTTAGTAATATTCTGTGACAAATTTTTATTTTTGTTAATAGGTCAACATGGTTTCTGTTACAGTTATTTAGTTAGTTTCGTATTATTTATGTGATATTCAGTCAGCAGTTATTTATTTATATCCCTGT
>DWAV01002980.1:0-10323 GCA_018231305.1 Noctuana lactifera | reverse complement strand
ATTATTTGTGTGTTAGAATAGTATTGTATAATATGTATAGTGATTGCTTTGTTGGTGCAACTAAATAAATAAATAAAATAAATAAAAACTTACCTCCGTTTTTCTCCGCTTTGGTGCATAATAACATTGCTAAAAAATTACGAAGAATTGCGAACCTCCTCCATTGGAATAGGATTAATTGCAAGGAAGGCCCTAAAGTGAACAAAAGAACTTTCTGCATATAAAATCACGGGTAACACAGCCTTTAGTTACATAAAACTTGAACCATTATAATGTTGTCAAGATGAAGAGCGGCGATCTATAAAATTTGTTTCAATTAAGGCGAGACTGTGCGAGGCAGATAACTGTGACAAATAGACGACGACGCTGAACTTCTCAACTTGAAAGGACTCGCGAAGTTTATCTACGGAACCCTTAAAACCTCTTAACCCATTAAAAGTTGTAGCACGCGGAAAGGTTTTCGAGATACGAGATTTTGGGTAGCCGTAAAAAGGACGAGGTCGCGCCACAAGCGGCAGCGCCGTATCGCAAGTAAATATATAACGTCCTTTAGATCGTGTCGCGATCTTCGTTTATGTGGAGGCTCAAGAATACCAATTAACGAAGTGATGTAGTAATGGTGCTATTACGATATAATTTTTTTTTACTATTAAACCTAGCACAAAAGTAGGCTACCCTATGGTAAGTTGTCATGGCTGCATATGATATGAGAAATACCGGGGAAGTCGCCATCGCCAAGAGTCGAAACCCAGGACTGACGCCATCTTGTGCGAGACGTTACTAAAGCAGATTAGAGCCCAAAAAATAGATCGGAGCGCTACGACAAATGATCGCCGCGCTAAGAAATGCCAGAGAGTTCCTTTTACACCAATTTTTAGTGCTTCCAGCAGAAATATGCGAAAGGCAAAAATCCGTATCTACATAGGAGCTATTACTATAGCTCCGACTAGTTTGGGCTCAGAAGATCGTGCGTGAGTTGCCACTAGATTTACCTACATGCATATCAACAATATAAAAATTATGCGTTCCGTAACTTCTGTAACTTATAAGAAATAAAATATGAAATTCTGCTGCATTTTATCTAAGTTTCTCCAGTGAAGACAAAACTATTTTTGAACTAGTTTGCTGATTTTTCAATATTCTTTTGAAATTTGCACATTCATGTATATTCAATGGAGAAAGGCAAGGCTCGAATCGTATCTGCTAAAGTATGAACGTCGCATAAGTAATTTTTTGACTTCCCACTAACTTATGAAATTCAGTTAGGTATATTTTGACTTTAGTTCCATTTTCAAGAACTCACTTTTCAATCATGTTTTATTAAATAATTTTAAAAATCCCGATTATACTTATAATTTAGTTATTAAAAGTAGGAAAAAAGAAAAAAATTTAAGAAATAACAAGAATGTAAGTCATAACTTATTACTTATTACAATATTATTTGTTTTGTTTTCTTAATAACCCATTATTATTCAAATTTTCAGCCTAAGGTCTACCACATACATAGGTTGTTTGCTACTAGCTGGTTCAATTTGGTGAAAATTCACAAGCGTAAATTTCCATTATACATTTTCTTAAATTAAGAGAGAGTATAAATTAGATATAACCGGGAGAAAAAAGCGGCAGAACAATTGGAGAAAGTAATCTTTGTTCTCATTTAAAACCAACTGAATCAGAAAGGATTTTCGTGACAGTAATTTGACAGAAATTGCCAGATATATGACGCAGTATCTCGACTCACATTTCCCTTCACATTCTGTTATCTTAGTCGCCGAGTACTACTTAACGAAAACTAAGTCATAGTGGTGGCAACATAAATCCACACTTGACTCAAAAGGGTTTCGGGGTTTCTCCTTTAATGGATTCTTAAGGATCCCGTAAATAGATTTTCCTGCTCGCTGTTAAGTTAGTACCTGCCTGTGTGTTTTTTCTATAAAAATACAATTGATTTAACGATCGTGCTACCTTTAAAAATCTTAGTTTTGTTTGGGAAAATGGTAAGGAGGTCTCAAGTAATGGAAACTCTTCGTGGAGAAAAATTTTAAGTATCTAGAGTAGTATATAAAGAAGTCTTAAAAACTACCGAACCTCGTATACACGTAACTACTGATACAAGTGCCCTCGATTTCACATACTATTGATATTTTTCCTTTGATCACGACGTCCTATACATATATGGTCCGTAGCTGAAAGCAAGTCTTTGGGTTTATCGCAAGCCGTATCTCGTGGCTTACGAGTATCTTATATCCTACCTTGAGATGAAAACATCTTCCTTTAACTTTAATACCATGGTAAAACTTTTCGCGCAACACAGCTTGCTAAACTCACTCATGCTAAAGCCTAAATTGAGACTTAGAAGTGCAGATTTTACCAAACACGCGTTATAAGTAACGGGGAATCTACTTATTAAATATTTATAACTTAACTGACGCGCTCAACATCCATTATTGGCAAAAAATTTATATTATTCTAGCTCGTATTGGGGTATCCCAAAGAGTGTACTCAATACCGTTATCGGTTATGATATAAGTAATAGTGTTTTGCGCAAGTTCATAAAAGATTACTATCATTACGAACTTGATATGCGTCAACGATATAGACATTATCGTTATCACGAAATTGCCACGTCATAATACACAATAAACAATAAACATACCAGTTGTTAATGTTGATGTCGTAGTTATGTTATTACGCCAAGGTTATAAATTAGTACCTAGCCAACCTGATGTTGAGTGGTCACTGCAACATAATATATTATAGACAATTTGATAACCACGGAGAACGTCACATAGGATAGAAGTCCTATTTGAGCTCACCTGATTCAAAATTGTCTCCGGAATCCATACCTCGTTCCACGGCGTGTAATGAAAATGGCCGTGGTAGCTCTTGCTTCGTGCGAATTGTATAAGTTGCACCACCTCAACCTACCTCTTCGTCTAATAAAATTTTAATAATGTACCTACCACAAACGAGAACTAAATCTAAGTTTACGGCGGTAAATAATCGAGCTAAATAGAAATTAAACTTAAGCACATTTTGTAAACGGGTCTATAAATGAATAGCTTAGATTTCCGTGTAAATAATACCGGCCTTAGTAGTGAATTGTGGTTAAGGGTAATCAATAACTGCATCTAAGACAGTGTACGGATTTGACCCACTTTAGAAGAGCAATAATGTGTTGCGACTATGGGTGAATAACAACAGTGACATGTTATCTATGCAGAGCAGACATCACTTTGTGTTGTTACAAGATGGTACTGCAGAGGTGTCTGTTAGATCTAACATGATGAAAATATGGATGGATGGAATATCAGGATGGATGGTATGGATACAATTTTATGACGCTCTATATGTTGGTGTCATTTTCACAAAATTATATAAGGTATGTGCTTATTATTTATCGGCTTCTGTTATGTTCCTTCTATAAAATGATGTCATCATTGATGATGTTATCGACCCATGTCCCACTGCTGGGTACGCTGTTGGTTTCTGCTATCAAATATGACAAGGCTACGGCTAAGTCTACATTGGCCAAAATCAGGTTTGCAGAATACCACCGACTGAAATTATTTATATCTACTTTAAAATAAAGCATCTAATGCTAACTTATTTAGATAGATTAATAGCGAATATCTGGATATATTTTTAATGTAGTAGAAACTAGTACAGTTGGGCTGGTGAGGTGTATACATAACCCCCCGTGAAACAAGTCTTGTACAAACAATAAAATAAATAATTCCTGAACGTTTATTATTAGTACATATTTTGTCCGACAAATCGTGAACATATTTTTATAAACCTTGAATATTATGCGGAGTAAATTTTCTAGCTGTCAATGGTAGCGATCCATTTTGATTTTTGGTGGGCGCCTAGTCCACTAAATCCGAATTTTATTGGATCTATAAATAAAATCCTATCCTATTTCCTTTGAATTATGTTATGATTCTCATGAAAAGTACCTAAATGCTTTCTAACCGGCTTCAGTAAAGGTTACATTGACTCCGTTTTTTTTTTCACTGTCCGAGTGCCATTAGGTACATTAATAAAAGGAAAATATATGTACATCACTTTTATGATGTAATAATACCTATTCGAACATTTTCTTGATTTTAGTGATTCTATATTATAATATTATATTTCTTCCGAGCTAGCATAAATATTTGTACTTACAATATAGCGGATGTCACCTAGACCAGTGATACACACATTGTCTTATTTTAGAGTTTCTCTCAAAAATTTTGTATGGATATAAATTGTAAGTTTTATTGACAAGTACCGACGTAAGGACGAACCATAAAACATTCGCGTCGCCCCGCGGCAAACACGACACGTCATCCATCATCTCTGGTAAATGTTGCTGACGTGGAGCAACGTATGTAATAGTGCCAGCGAGCTGTCTGTTTGCTAACATGTCGTTTTCGTGAATACTCAATTAATTTTCGTTTTTTTTCGGTTAATGTACATAGATTGTCCCACGGCCTATTGACATGTGATTTAATCCAGAAATCGCCACTAAAAAATCCACTTGACATTGGGAACGAACTCAGTTTTGTGTAAGCAAGGGAGATTTGCGCAAAATAAAAAGCAGTTGAACATTTTTATCCATAGAAATTCATTAACAAAAGGATAGATACAGTTTCGTATTTGCGTACGATGACACACAGGGATATTTGTTTTAGGAACTTGGCTTTGGGATATTTCCTTCACTGAAATGTCACACCGCTAGATGGTCAGCGGTGTCCCCGGGTCAAAGCGTGTACCAGACGCGAAGCATTATGAGGCCGTGGGCATCGGCCCACATAGCCAATGCCTTACACAAGCTTTGGTATTATTAGTTATACGAATCAGACAGTGGCAGTAGTGGTGTAAAGACTCCTTGGACTGATAGGATAGGTCTTTGAATAATAAATCCGCACGAACGACGTCACAGTCAGTCTAAATCACAATTCTTTTATCATCAAAGATAAGGGGTACAGAGAATTCTAGTCATAACAACACGAACGCAATGAGTCCTGTGAATTGACTCGAATCAGTCGGAGTCGACAGGCTTCGCTGAGCCCGGTCGTGACGTCTCGTTCAAATGGCGGATTTCGACAGTTTAATTTGTTAGAATAATTCACCAGATTCTGAACTCAAAGCTTGCGAGAAGATTATTTTAAAGGGTTTGCTTTTAAAAGGCCTATTAGCATATTTACACACTCGTTTATGAACCTACTATGAAGCTGAGTAAGTGCTTTCTTCTTAAACCGAAATAATTTAAGGATAATTATAAAACTGTAAACGTATTATGAACACATGTATGTATGTATCATGTACCTACTCGTACGTACCGTAGGTATGTATCTCTTGGATCAAGTGACACCTGATTAGGTGACACGTGACCGCAGGCTGACGTTACACTAACGTAAACAGAATGGCATTAAGGGTTCGTAGGCCCCTACTCTGAACTATCTGCCTAACTCTTACTCCAAAAGTAATTAATCTTTAATTATTTCCTGAATAAAGAGTTTGAAATTCAAAACGTTGGTATGCTTTATCAGTTAATGACAATATTATTAAAGTAACTATAATTCAAGGGGTTACTTTGAGTATTAGGTACATACTAGCCTGCGACTCCATATTCGTCTAAAGAGAAAATAACAAGTAACTTTTTGACTCTGTGCCCTATTCATACGTTATATAAAATTATTATAGCTTTGAAGTCGCATTTCATTTCAGCTTTACAATTATTTTATATAACTAAGTATACAAGACAGGTATGACTACTATTTTTCAAATATAATTTTTTTTTTTCATTGTTTGTTTAAAGGCACATAATATTCCTGTTATTTGTCCCAGATTTATTTGTCTCAGTGTTTAGTTAGGTACGAAAGTGCAACGATATAAAATCTATCAAACCGTACCTATGAATTCAAATGAACTAATTCCATACGATGATACAGTGTATGTACGTGAAATTGTAAGCGAGTCAACTTGAATACAATTTCAATTACAGCTCAATTAAATAAACCTTTCCAATTCGCTATAACGTAGAGTCCTCAAACAGTCTAAAACATGAATGTTTAAACAAGTGTGAGGCATTCGGGAGAGTTTAATAATGTAGACAGCGACGTGAAGTCACCCGGGGGACGTTCTGAATTATGTAGCGGTGGCGTTACTCACCTTCATTCAAAGCACGATATCTGAACGCAGGAAATACGGTGACGAGGGATTTGATATTATTTAAGAGATAAGTTAGGATTACTCAAGAGAATTCTTAGTATCTTGCAAAGAAATTAGGCAATGACTCTTCATTTTCTATATTTAGTAATATTCGTTGTGGCAATTTTACCTGCGTTTCTTTCAGTCGGTAAAATAGCCACGTAAATAATATAATAAATCATATCGAATAAACAATAATATCATAAATTAATCTTCATATCTTTCTAGTGTGAGATATTTGAGGGGTAAAATAATGTAGACACTAGACAGTAACGCCAATGACATATTACCTACAGGCGTAGGTAACATCCTTGCATTAAAAAATGGCACGAATATTATTAGATAGCTACATCGCCGCCTCCTATAAGTTACGCATAAAATACGTTTTTACCTTTTTTACATCGTTTAAAACATACGAAGGCATTGTATTTGTAGGCACAATTTTACAAGCTGAAATTTCGCAACGACAACAATGATATATAGTATTGCTCCGACGCTCTAACTTAAAGTCGGGCAATTGCCTTGAGTTCATCTTGTCAAAATGCAGAGCGGATACTGAATCTATACCTATTTAAACATCATAGAGTCACCCAAGGGAAGCGCGGACGTTCTGAATTATATAACCGTACAACGGTGTTACTCATCTTCATTCACGGCAGGAAATCTGAGCGCGGGGCACTGGGAGACGAGAAATCTGATATTAATTTAATGTAAGAGATTGGATAGGATTGCTCAAAAAATGTTTAGTATCTTTAGAACAAATTTTGCTGTGCCTGTAGTAAGAATTTTTGTTTTGGCTATTTACTAAAATTTACTGTATGTAAGTGCCATTGTACCTATATTTTGTTATGATAGGGAAAATACCCAAAGTAAATTTTGGATGTCTAAATACATTATTTTTTAGTTTTTATTTTGAAGTCTGAAAGTCCCATAAAAAATATTTTCGATCCAATCGTGAACTCAAAATATACTACTACACAAAAATCCATACGGACTGCACTTTTCGTAGAATCTGTAGACATAATATATTATATAAATACTTTTTCTTTTTTTTATATGAAGTAGCAGACGAGCATGCAGGCTACCTGGTGTTAAGTGGTCGCTGCAACCTATGGACATCTACATCCAACCTCAAGCTGGCTCGTGTACTGCCTGTGGTCTCATGTAGTTGCGCGGCTACCCCGGAGGCTGATGGTCGCCTCATGTAAGTGAGGTTTTTTTTATATGGTATAAAAAGAATCATCGAAATCGAAAAAGAAAAAAAAGTAAGTATTTCTTAGATAGGACTTTCAACCTCCTCATTTTCGAAGTCACTGGGAGGCTGCGAAAAATACACCACAGATACTGAGTAGGCTTTCGGTTGGTTGTCATTATATTCTAGCTTTTTCCATTCGGTTGGTACTTAGTACTTGTGTTATTTACTTCCATAAAATGTGTCAATACATTCCTTTCAAAAAAGTGAATGCTATTAGTTATTTTCTTTACTGGTTCGTATTATTTGTTGATGTTGTTGTTTTGTAAAGCTTTTTCGTTTCGAGGACCCATAATAAAGAACCTCATGATGGATTGAGATTGAAGCATTCATAGTCCAAATTTACTGGCATATTTCCAACGATCCTTCAAGTTGATTAACAAAGGGCGCGATCAGCGACACGGTGGGTGACCGCATGTAGCAACATTCAAAAGCGTAGGTAAAGGCCTGTTTCATAATCTTCGAGTAAAGTCACAAGCAGGCTACTCGAGTGACATTGTAGAAAATTAAAAATAATAAAGCTTATTTATTCCATACGTGGTCCCAGATTGATTAAAACCATTAGGTACAGTGAAAAGAATTTTAAGTAGTGTAGTGGACTACACTACTTAAAATTCTTTTCTTTGCAGTGTGGACACTGCATCCTATTAACAGTTATAAAATAATAAGAAGTATCTTATAAGTAATGTTTATACTCAATTTATGTAATATACGAGTATCTTATGTGTTCCGATCATTGTTATTTTATTTTGTTAGTATTGAATAAATTATTCTTTTTCTCAATAATACGCGAATCTTTTACTATTTTTAAGAAGGGAATAAAAATTATTCTTGATATAAAAGCGGATAGTTCGTTTAATGTACCCTTTTATGAGCATCGCACACATTTTCCGGCTCGAATGGCAAAAGATTTCATCTACTAGTCCAGGGAACATAATGAACCGTGAATATTATGTAACTTTACTAAAAGGTTATGCTGAAGTATTAAAATAACTTCCATCCTGCAAACATCTTTTAGACATAAACTGCTGTAAAATTTGAGAAATTGGATAATTGAGGAATTCTGCGCTCTCTGTATCCATTTATTTAGACCCATACTCATACTACATTTTCGAGATACTATCGAGAATCTATAAAAATGAGATTTTGTACGAGATATTTCGGTAGAATTTTTTTAATAAAATAATCTTTATAGTAATTTTATGCTTTTATCATTGTTTGCTAAATCTTTACTATATACCCACATACATACTTCTTATTAACATGAAGTAAGTTTTGACTAAGTAAATTTTGACTTTTTAGGGAAACATTTATATAAAATAAAAATATAAATAAAGTTACTTGATTGTTTCAGTGGAAAGTTTACTTAAGAATGTCTCCGTTTTAGAGCCAAGCGTGCCAGAACGTTTTCCGGTTCAAATGGCTAGAAGTCTGTGTAATTTCTAACAGGAATAGCGTACCAAGAGTAGAGACACACGCGAGTATGTCTGTTATTTTTAAAATGTTTCGCCTCGATGGCAACATAGAACGAGACGCACAAGTAAAGTATGAAAGAAGCAAATGAGAATGCTATGACCAAGTTTCTGTAGTACAAGACAGATATAATTATATCAAGTAATATTTGCAAGGCGCTGTCTGCAGTTTTGGAAACCTCTGAGGTGCATGATGTCAACTGTGGTCAGGTCAAGACCCAAGGGGATTCTTTATGCTAATAATTGAATTTGCAATTGTTTAATTTTACAATGGGTTAGAGACGTTTGTCATACTTTTTAATTACTCTCTACGAATATTTTAATATTTAAATTGTGAAAAAAGAAAAATACAATGCATGTTAATGTTCAATATTAGACAAAATAATAATAACTATTAATTCAATTTCCATTAATATTCAACATAAAATTCCGTAAATACTATAATCAATTCCCATGAAGAATAAATAATTATTATTCATAATGTTTAAGCCAAATTAATTACATTGAAATGTTAAAAATATCCTCGCCACAGGTACGAACAGAACAGAAATGTTGTTGGTTTTATTGCTTTTAAGTCTCCAGAGGGAATATGTCAGCCAATATGTCAGGTCACCCGTAGCAACTCTATCTAAGCAATAATTGAAAATGCGATAGAGTAGTGGATGTTCGACTTGAAATTATTGATAAGACCCGGACAGGTCGTAGACATTCTTGTAAAACTTGGTAGTCGATTATTTTCTCACATTAATATTAAATATTCCGGAAAAATAATTAATTGTAAGTATACAGTAGTATAAGATGTTTTCATGTTATTTGGTTTTTGGTATGGGTTGAGTTAGCACTTTTATTATTCAAAATCATGCATTTGAATTTAAATGGAATTATCACAACGAAGGCTAATCTCCGCCTCTTAAGCCCACATAAGATAAAATTATAACGCTCCAAGATTAATTTTTATTCATAACAATAGAAATACCTGCTTAAGGCTCAATGTTTACTCGTACATCTTTGTATACATACGACCCACATGCGATATTCGTATTTTACATTATCCTGTCCTTAGTCTATTGTTCTTTAAATGAATGGGGAAGGAGATACGAGTCTAATGGCTTAGAGATTCTCCTGATTTGTATTACTTATTCAAACTGTTTAGAATTAGAGTGGAGAGGAAATGAGTATCTTGTAATTTTAAAGTTGCAGCAGTTGCAAGATTATTTACTTAGTTTCAGTTTACTTTCAAATGGGATATAATGATATTTTTAAAAGAAAATATCCTTAGTGAAATGACTATTTATTTTATTATGTTTATTACTATTTACTGTAGGTATTTGTTATTTTATAACTATGGATGTTTATTCATCATAAAAATCAATGGATATAGGTACTCTTAGTATAATA
>DWAV01002979.1:0-10326 GCA_018231305.1 Noctuana lactifera | reverse complement strand
CTACCGTCCATCGAAAAGCTGTGAAATCAATAGTTACAGTTTATGTGACAGATAAGTTAACTGGCTCTTAGATATTTTCCTATGGGTTTAAAACCAATATTAAATACAGTATTTGTATTTTATGTGTAACTTATGAGATACGAGTATATGAAACCTATATTATGTCGCAACGCTAGCAAAATGTAAACAATTTTGGTAGGCACTTAGTTTCAATCAAGAATTACTCATGCGGTAAGACTCATTACAACTACCTATATTTAGACAAGATTAATGTTATGTAGAATTGTAGACTTTGTAACCGGCGAAAATATAATAAATATGCATACATAATAATTATAGATATATGAATAATAATAATGCTGACCCAACGTAATTTCATAGATTTCAGTACCTACTGGGTACTAGGCAGTAGGCAATGTAGAACCCTGGTTGTAGAGTCTACATTCTTTATAATATACTGTACTACATTCAACTGAAACTGAAATAGGTATTCGAAATTGTAACGTCAAACCTAATAAGGAATGTGTAAAGGCGGGGCGGTTACAAAACAGCTGATAGTAAAATACAAGTTAAACCACAGGTGCTAAACGTAAGGGGAATGGCTGATAGAGTCAGTATTCTTAACATCTTTACAATTGACTAGTAGTGTCATCTAGTGTACAAGCTTGACACTATTATTCTACGGATTAATGTAAACTAATTTAAGATTAGAATTTTATTTTTTATTACTAATGTTTAATTGATGTAACTACAAAATGTACAAAATAATATTAGGAAGTTAATACGAGTTGATACTTTGTACGCTCCAAGAAAGTTAGTTAGCCAGTGTAGTAAAAGTTCATGTAGTTCAGCATACATCTCATAGATGGCGCTATTAACAATACATTCCATATGTCCATATTTATTTCCTTTTTAAAATTTTAAATTAATCTATTCTAAATGATTGAACGATTAAATAGTAATAATAATACTTATTAACTTCAAACTCAGGAATATAAGTCAATAAGTTTTAGAAATCATGAAAATACGTACAATACATAAGTATAAATTTCTATGTCGACCTCTCGCGGATATTGATGTTACATAAAGTTCACAGTATAGATAAAAAAAAACTATTTGCCCTATTTGACCATTAAGCAAAAAAAAGAAGAATTTGACCAATTTGAGAATGCACTCTGAATTTCATACATTGTACGATGAATAACGTCCTTGAAACGTACAGGAGCTGGCCGGAACAGGTCGGAGAGCCCCAAGTGGCTTGCGTTCCGCTGGGTGCTCCGTTGCGCTTCGCCAGTCTCGTCGCGCCATTGACCCCCTCGAGATATTATTAAATCACCCTTTTAAGTGTGGTATTCCCACACTCACCAGTCACCTAGGGTTCTGAGGTATTTCGAAAAAGAAACATTTTAAATCTGAAATCACATCAGTCTTTTGTTAAAATGGATCACGAAAATTTGTATGTAGTTCAGAATGCATAATAAGCTATTACCTACAACCATAAGAACATACTAATAAAGAACTACGCTGATTAGAAATACTTTTCCCGGGTTGCTCCATACAAATACCGTCTACACGAGAAGGTACCCACAACAAATAATTTAATATACTAATCTATATAATATAATAAAAGTAATTATACCAGAGGAAAAGTAAAACATGCAAATCATTCCTTGAATGTATCGCTGATGAATCTGATGATTCATGGCATGGCTTTGTCATATATCGACGGCAATAAGTTCAATGATACCTCGCCAGCCACAGACTGAGGAAATTAGCGGCTTGCTTCAGTTTCCAGTTGTGGTGGCACAGGTGTTGTGATTGTTTACACGGTGAGAACTCAATGGCTCGGCGAGAGGGGGGCACAGCGGCGACCCACCGGCCCTCCCCCTTGCCCCGCAGTGATCGCGACCGGCGCACGCGCAGAAAGTCGAGCCAGTTGCCCGCCGCGCAGCCTCCTGTTTGTTTACATCGATAATACTTAGTGACGTTGTTGCTTTAAAAACTCGACATCTCCGTTACCGAGTTGATCAGTGTTAGTGTTTCAGTTAGGTTATTCAGGTTCAGTGATCGCTTTAAAAACGTGGCGGCCGTACGGCCAACCTCGATCGTAGAAGGCATTGTCGCGTTGCACGTTTATGTCGGTTAGGTATTTGTATTTGCACAGTTGCACACTTTGCTGGATGATAATATAACAGACAGTGAAGGTTATAATCTGTCGGTAATCACACGCAAACCAATCACGGTACTCAGACACACTTCGCTGAAATACGCGAATGCATCAGAACACGAGAATTGAGGGTCATTGTGATGTTCTAGCTAAATACGACAAAGACCCACAGTAGTTTATATTTCTCAAATCATGAAAACCTTTTTCTAAGTGGTCGGAATATTCATGCAGACCAGACCATGGTTTCCATTGTAAAGTCAGTGTTGCGTGACTGCTAGCAAGTTCGACGCTCTTGTCCGATTGTAGTGGATAATACAACAATTATAAATAACTCAACGTTACTTGGTTAACTAATAAATTCTAGAATGCTTCGCTGCATAGATATTTAGTTGTGTTGTGCATTCTTAGTCGTACACTTTCTTTCCCTTTTCAATTCAGAAATTACAATATGACTTTACTTTCTAAAAACAATGAAACTATTCCATTGCATTTTGAAGCCGTTATTGTGTTAATTAACGTGACACGTATCATGTATGTGCAATGTGCATTGTAAAGTAATATTCATTAAAAAATATTGCCATACCGGTAATAGGATGTTGACGATTTAATTAATTTTGTGACGCTAAGATTGACTGATTGGACTTGGACCCAAGGGCAGATTTACCAAATAGGCTAAGTAGGCTAGATTCTAGAGTGGCATGTTTTTAGGGAGGCAAATTTGAGCCCAATATTTTTTTGATATATACAAATATTCAAAATATAATATAACTATTCATACTTGAAAATGTTACCAGATCCATTACATGTTTTTTTCTAGAAAATGGGATGGAATGAATATAAACTAGTCTAAACAGTTAAAAAGGCAGGAGGAACAACTGGAAAAAAAAAGTATGGTGAAGAAACGAAAATAATGCTTTCAATGTTAACACGAATTAGAAATACTACAAGAGGTTTACACTAGATACAACAAAAAAAAATTATTTGTGAACAAAATGAGTGATTTTTAACAGCCACCCTTTTTTGGATCTGAAGAAATTATGAAATAATAAGGACGGCAGTGCACAAATCATAGTTACAATTTCATTCAAAAATTGACATAGTAATACGAGTAACCTTTGGATAGTCGCGCAAAATATGATCTGTAAAACAATTATCAAAAACTAACTTGGGTAGGCCCTCTGGAATGATTGATGATTGAAACTGCTGGCTTATTATATGCAGTTCGAAATCCAAGTGAAATATGTAGTAAAGTATAATAATAATAGTTGGTATCGATCTAGATTCCTTGATTCCGAGATCAGTAGAAAGCATCGTGAGACCCCGCGATGGCTCCAACCGGCAATTTCTGAAACATTACCAGTTTTTGTTGCTTTTCTTCTATGTAATAAGGTCTTGAAACTATGGTGTTGTTTCCTTAAATACGTCTATATTTGAGGTGGGATTTTGGGTTGATGTTAAAACAGTTGATTAAAAAAAAACTGTTCAATTTGGACCTTTTTGAAGTCCTATTTAACTGGTATACGTATGTTTATATTGCACATTCGCAAATTATGCAATACATTCTACAATACTTGATTATTTAATTATTAATAATAAAATAGTTTATCTGCAAATCCATACGGCTGCAGCTTCAGCACAAGATCCAAACTTCGTGCAAATAACATATTACTCCATTCTGTCCGCAATGAGAGTCCCACGTTATTTCAGCGCATTATTCTGATAGCCTCCACCTAAGAGCTGACAATGGATTAAGTTTGCTTGCAATGAATAGCCCTGTGTAGTAATACGACGAGGTAATTACTGTTCACTGTTGATCGTCGAATGTTTAAGATTTGTATCTGAGACAGCCAACTGCGTAAGAATTTCGCTTGATTATTTCGTGTTACAGTGTTCCATTTCGAAATAATTACTTTACGCGGGCCATCCTTTAGTTTTGTTGTTCAAAATGGACATAATATTTTAGTTTAGAGGATGTCTTTCTTATAAATTCTAGTCGCCGTATATATGTTGTAAACAGAGTTCCTTTTAACATTTCATTGTTTAATAGCCCTTTGTTTCTCAGCTTGTAATAAGTAAAGCGTATATTTATACACGCTTCAATTGTACATTGGTACAAGAAGGAAATGCATTTTCCCTTCCGTGTGAGCAGTAAAAGCTTTACTTAAATCTTTCCCAACCTATTTGCACTGAAGCTGTAGCGTGGTAGATGGAAGAATATATCGGGTACACTCGCTTTTCCTCTTCATGAAGAGTGTGCCCATCTGTGCGAATGGATACATAAAAACCTTATTAAGTACATTAAATAAATAAATCTTTATTTTGGAAATTTTAGTAGTTTATCAATTTAAAGCATGTAAAGATACCAAATAGAGTGGAACTACGCGGGTCCTATCTGGTGACAAATCTCAACGAAACTTAAGACATTCCCTTTCTTTGTCCCATTTGTGCACTGAGCTGAGCGATGACAGATAAACCTACGCGTTAAAGTTGCGTCGGAGAAATCTTAATTGAAAAAAAAGTTAGACTAGTTGTAAGTTATTTAGAATTTTTGCAGTCTCGAGTATGAATTTGATATACATATTAAGCCTTTGACTGCCAAAATGACCAATAGACACTATAAAATTTATTTTAAAGTAACCGCCAGCGCTGTTCCCCATTTTGTTTGTGTGCACTTTTTCCTTTATGAAATTGAAAAAGACATTCAAATTTCAGAATAACAGTAACATGAACATAGCAACAGTTGGCATCTTAATAGTGGACTCAATTCTCAATACCAGACTAATTAATTCAGAGAATAATTTGATGACATTCATTAATAAATTCAAAGAGTGTATAACGAGAAATGACAAAATGTAGAGTCGAAATCAGTTGTGTAAAAATGGTAAAAGAAATACTGATCTATCTATAAAAACGGGGACCAACGGGGACCCAAAAAAACTGCAATATACATACAATTGAACATGACATAGACAAAATAATTATCAAAATGAGTGTTAAATGTGTGTTTGTTTATTGTTCCTCGTACATTGTTAGCCGTGTTGCAATAGAGACGTTAATTTCTAGATAACGATAAAATGATAACGTAATTGAGGCCGCAAGACTACTAACTATTCAGTTGCTAATTTTTTTCACGGTTTTTGCACGTCTGCAAATGAAGCGGTTATCGCGACTCAGTACCTACGCGCCACTTGTGGACTAAATATAATATCGATAGCCAATATTTGTTTTACGAAATACGAATCGAGAGAGAGAATTTAATTATTAATGCCGACGCAGTAGTTGGAAGTGCGCGGTTCGCGTCTCTTTATTGAGAATTTTCATAAAGTTTTAGCGTATAATTGGGTTAATTTGACAATTGTGGTTGGCTATAATGAAAATAAAAATATTATTTCGCGTTATGTTATAATGTGAAAACGTGTGAGCATAGAGTTTATTTCCAAATTACTTAAAAGTGCAAAGGTTAGACGTTGATTCAATATGTTTTTTACCGTTTTAGATCCGTAAATTTTCTTGTGTAAGTGCAGCGCTTTAGCATTAAACCAGTAAATTATCCTAAATATGTATTTGAATAAATAGTTAAATATAGAGTCGTGACGTGACCGAACAATGCCTTCATGACTTGGCTTGGAAAAAATTACGATGCCCTTATAGGTAGGTAGTACCTACGTTCGTGCAAATGTTTAGTTTTAAGAAGTGATGTAATAGCCACGGTTAGGATGAAGGATGCTCCAAGGTGTGAGGATGTGGCCGACAAGCTGGTCCGGCTTTTCGGTTGGCGGCAGACTTATCCTGTGCAAAAGTTACAAAGAAATATATTGCCTCAAGCTACTGAGACGGTAAGAATTCTATGGAATATTATTTTTTATACATATTGCATACACTTAAAGCAAATAAATTATTCGGCTTTGCGTGCGTCCCTTTGATGATGCACAAAACATAGAAACCTAGTTTACAATCGTGGCGCAGGTGGCCGTGTAAATATTTTATATTTAATTGGGATAATTTATTAAGAATCCTGTATAAGAAGAAGGGATGAAGTTTGTGACGTTAGTTCGTATACTATAATATACCTTCTAAAATATGCTCACATTAAATGTACGGATATACTGCCAAAAGGTAACTCCTGTGTAACATATACTAAATAAATAGCTTGCTAGAAATATTGTTGTACATAAGTTACACGTTAACTGCCACTGTTGTTGACGTCGACGGCACTTTCTCGAGCCTATTGTGCTCTGAAAGTCTTGGAAAGTAAGTAGCACTTCATTACCGTGTGAGGCGCAATTATATTGTCAATGCCACACCATTTATGATTTAGGTTCCTTCCTACTAAAAGATGCGCGTAAATCAAGCATTGAAGCATCTGATTGTAAAAGGAAGTTTAGTAAATCAGCACGCAAGAAAGACGTCACATGTAGGGGGGGGGAATACCTAAGTTGGTCTACAGAAGGTATTGAAATATAGAACTTAGTTAACTACAAATAACTAACTAACAAAAATAAATACTAAACAAATCTTCTTCTATTTCAGTTCAGTGGTCTTGTATGTCTTAAATGTATCAATATTGCATGTGTTTATATATTGTATAATAAGTAATATACATTTATTTTCATATTTTACGGGACTTCATAATAATATCGACGCGGCGACGTTTGAGTTAAATACCTATTATAAGAAGAAAATCTATAAATTACTAATTGATTCTGTGGTAACTGATATTCATTTACTTAGTGTTATGACGATGTAGCGATGAGCATGTATACGAGGCTATCTTGCATTCCTACGATAGTTGTGTTAGCTAATGAGTAAGTAACCGAAGAGGTGTGAAGATAACGACGGTGATAACAATAGTTTTTTTCATATGCCTATAAACTTTTGAATGTAGTTTAAAGGCCAGTCGAAAATGTGTAATCCGAAAAAAATTTCAAGATATTATTTAGTTTTACAAATGAAGTCTACTGCCGCACTATCCGTGCTGAAAAGAAAAAGAATCTTGAGTGAACTCCGGTATTTTTAGTGTAATAAATTAAGATTAATAAATACAAAACTTCGTTAATAATCCTATTAAACATCGACACGTACTATATATAATAAAGAACTTAATTCGAGCTAATATTTGTAATTAAATAAAATGCTGTGTTTACACATTATTTAAAGTGAAATAAATTTACGTACGAAAGTACTTTCGTATGAAAAGTTCCCTTTACTATTAAAATGGTGACGACGTTCACATAATTAAATTTAATAGAAAAAATTAAAAAATTATCGAACTATTATATCAGCTAATATTTGTAGGTCCCGCAGGTATATAGCCTTCAGCCTTCAATTAGAGTGCCTCGGTCTGGCTATCGTAGGTACGACTGTACGAGTTAGGCTTGACATCCGACTACCATTGTTAACGGCTTTGCATACAACTTCCTGTGTACCTACTCAACACACCATTTGTTGATTCAGAACTGCTTTATCGAAATTGGCGGCTAAAATTCCTACGATTTACCTATTTTAGTTGTAGGAACTTACGATAAGTAATTAAGTAGTTTAAGTACCTAAATAAAAAACGAAACTATAATGTTGTCTTATAGAATGCAATGTATAGGTACCTATAGTATGATATAAAGCAATAACTACCAATGATGACTGTAGTATTAGTTTTAGCATAATCATCAAAAAATCATGTCTGCCTCGCTTTGCCTTGCAAGGTACATGATTTATGTTCTATTACATATAATTTATTCTTTAATTAAATAGGTACAGTATAATACAATAATATATTATCAACAACCTATTTCAAATAATACTTTATCCTATGATACAGTGTGTACATAATAGTACCTAAGTACTATGTCGTTTATATTTACCCACAAGAAGAAAATATTAATTGTTCCATCCATAAATATAATGTCATATTGCACTATATAAAATAAGCGTTGTAACATAATTAGTTTACCCACTGACATAATCGGTTCATGATTTACCGATAATTAGATTATTGCGTAAGACTAGTAATAACTAATATACAAATACGCATGTAAAGAACAATAGGTTAATAAGTTTATAGCTTAGATTTTATTGGTTTGTAGATTAAGGAGTGAAAGAATTACCTACTAAAGTACGATAAGTTCCGCTTCGATTTCTATTGCATACGCAAATCTTATCGATTGTGTCGCGTTACGTAGTTTTTATCTCCGCGCGCAACGATTTGACATTTTTAGGAATGTGCCAAGAGAAAACGATTGATAAGAGTGATCTCAAATTAATACGTAGCTAAGCAACGTGTATATTTTGTATGTACTTTTTTTGCACTTTTTTGTCGTAACAAAACAAAAATAACTTTTGTCATATGTACGAGATTAGTGTAAACTTTTGCTCTTAAAAGTTTCGAGGCAAGCCGATTCGTTTACTGCAAGAACTGTGTATTGTATAACAGAAAAGTAATGAACGGTTACTACATTTTTCACCTTACTATGTAGGGTTTGTAAAGTTATGGCTAGTTAAGAGTTAGAAGCTTGGCTCTACATGAGATCTGATAACTTTTTGACAGTGCGAGTCTCGTCATGGCAACATTTTATATGAAAATGTTTTTGGTAGGATTTATTAGTTATTAATTTCCAGCAATTAACCGTTAATTCGCTTATAGTATTACTTAATCGTGCTACAATTTTATAATGCCTATTTTGTTACCAATATCAGCGGCGTCGAAGGCCAACATCCAGCTCTATCGAAGCGTTAAGTTTTTTGTATCTGTTATTCAGTTGCAGCACTGGAGCAAAGAAAACGAATTGTAGTTTCTTTCTGAAATTTGTTTGCGGTTTACGATCTTATGTACTTCTGTCTGAGCGTCTGTAATCTGTATTTACTACTCACTGGCTTCAGTAGTACTCGCGTCGTGGCTCGGTACGACTGTGTGACATGGTCGCTCTATTATTTTTAATCATACGTCAGTGCAGTGGTAATAGTTTGTGTTTAACGTAACTAGTGAATTGCGTAGCGTTTACAAAATGTTCTGTGAGGAAACTTGTTGCTATAGTGTGTATTGGTTCCTAAAATAAATGCAATATCCCATAATGATTCAGTTTAATAACTCGTGGAGTCCATAAGGAATTAATTTTGAGAAAAAGCTGATTGATTTTAGTTAGATACACTTAGGTATTATTGTGTAAAAGCAGTTTCAATTAAAAATATTCTAAGAGGTTTGCCAAGAAATGTGTGTTAAAAGAAATCAAAACTATATTATATTAATAGACGTGAAATACCTAGGTACGTAACGTATTACACACACTTGAAAAATAAGCACAAACAATGTTGTAAGATTTTATTGAGGATGGAGGACACTGTAAAGATGTACATACTATAGAAAATTGCAAAATAGAATAGTTCAGAAATTGCGAATAATGCAATGCGTACATACCGTAAAACATAGGTACCTACCTAACGTATTTGCATAAAAACCTCGCAAGTCTTCTTGAAGCGTTTTAAAACATTTTTACTAAGCAAGCACTTGACATAGATAGATTGGTCTCTCGACAGTTCTCATTACCAAAAACGTCGGATTATTAACGTAGTTTAGTAGTATGTATTTCACGCCTTGCTCTAATGTAAAATTATTACTATGGTATTATTTACAATCAGTAATAATACATACTTGCTGTAGCGATTGTAAAGTCATCTGTTTTAATGCAGATTACCCGTCGATTTCCACCGTTATTGAGCAAGTTTTACAAAATAACTGGTGTGTATTCGTTTTCAAATTACCTGCTTATTTTAAAAATAATATTTAAGAAACCCATATTTCCTTATCAAATCAAATCACATGTGTAAATTGAAGATTGCGTCGCGTAAAATAAACAGCAGTTTAATAGACTAAATTCCTTGTAAGTAGGAATTTGTAGAATTTCTAAAAAATATTACGAATAGTTATAACGCATTTATTTAACGCCTTCATTTAAAATAATGCTTTCCCCTCATCTCCTCGCCTACTCTCCTTTACACTCACATTCACCACATCTTACAAAATTTCCCAGCATATCCGTTGCAATATTTCAGTCGCCCATATGTCATTTCATTAGCAGTCATTTTGTTTTAAAAAAGGGCGAGTGATTCTCGTTTATTCTTTTGACGTCACATCCACTTAGCGATTCGATACGCGCAAACTTTGATAC
>DWAV01002978.1:0-10327 GCA_018231305.1 Noctuana lactifera | reverse complement strand
GAGTATGCTCCAGGCCTTCGCCGGTTGTGGGGAGAGACCCGTGCCCAGCAGTGGGACATAAAAAGGGTTGAAGGCAAGTATGAATGTCGTAATATTCAGACGTAGATAACTAATGCTTTGAAACAAAATAAAGCAAGCATTCCGACACATTGAACGTATGTATACCTACATACATATGAATTCTTATAGATACCAACAACGTATATATGGCGCACACAATCATTATGTTTCCAGCTTTAAGCCAGCCGGCATTGTAGTTCGCGATACAAAGGACATAATTAGCCGCGCTATGCCTAACGGAATATAAAGAAATGCGCACACAATGCCACATGCACTCGTGAACCAAGAATGCTACTCGTAGATTCGCAAAACCAACAAGGTCTTGAGACGTTGGAATTACCACCTCTTTTTTCGTAATATGAGAGGATTTAAGGAAAATGTTCTGATGAAAAAATTATATGCCGAGGAATTATTTCGATAAGTTAACGTTTATTTTTCTTTGTGGATATATCAGTTTAAAACTCACCACACTGACAGCAGAACTATTGAAACTTCAATCCAATAATAATTTTATCTCATAAATAAAATACATAAATTACCTTCAATCCTAAATGTTTAATATTATGTTATGTTAAAAATTAAAAAATGTAACCACGCGTAATCAATCCATCAATACATCTGATTCATTAAAACTCATGTAATGAGATTCGCTAAACGATTTTGAAATGATTTCGCTTAATCCAATATGATTTGGAATACTTATTGGTTTGTGCAATAGATTCGTAAAATATATGGGTAGGTATTTAGGTACATACTAACATTCACATAAAACAGTCAAATAAAACGATACACATACACCAAAATACAATTTGAGAACTCTTTGTCCTATTATAAGCGCACTTATAGTTATTATCTAACCAATTTTCATTAATAAACAGAGATATACCTAAGTGATTAATTAGTTAAATTATGATTATATACCTACTTATAAGCCCACTTCCGGCTGTTTAAAAAAATTGTAAAACCCCGAAGCAATATAAAACGCATTCGTAAAACCAAATAACCAGCAACAGCGGGAAGCAGTTTAAGTTTAAATCATGTCGTTAAAATTATAAATCGGTGTCCGATTGATTTCCATCCCGCAAGTTGTCACGACCGCCGCGATCGATTTCAACAGAGTAATCACTGCCATCTGTTTTGCAGCCGTTACAAAGACGCGACGGATTTTCGGAAGGGGTGGGTCACCACAATTATTTAATTACCAGAATAATAGGAATCGCTCGGTTTTAGATACGAATTGAATGGATCTTTCCTCAATATCAAATTGCTTTCGTTGAACACTTCGATAACAGTGGGAATGGACGCTGACCACATCAAGCTGGTTTATTTAAATCATAAAGCACAAAAAGTAATGACTTATGAGAATTATTACTTTTGATTTGATTGGAGATAATAAAATAATGTACATTTTTATCTATCACGTGTGCTCACTTTACACTAAATCAAAGTCAAATAAATTAATCGTTTCATTGCCTTTGTGCGGACAACGGGAATACACCGTCTTGAGACACCAGTGGCCTTCCGATTAACTGAACCAAAATCATTAGATAGCCAAATTAAATATTCACAAGAAACAAGCTCGCATCTCTACTAACCTCTGCCCTAAAAACACTACTAAAATATTTCCCCTTTACGTACACAGCGAACCCTCGAAGTAGGTCCCGCTATTTAAGCTCCAGTCCCGGCCATTAAGCCGCCAATCCTTACTTCCAGGTCATTCCATAATGCACGTGTGACCGTGCTACGAGCGGGCCCGGGAATTATTAATGAGTGTCAATGCACCGCCGCCGCGCCGGCCGCCCGAGGTAGGCACGCTTGACACGAATTTGCTTTAAGGCTCGCTGAATACGCGCGGATTTTTTCGTCGAATATTCCCGAAAAAAAAAGAGAAAATTTAAACGCAATCCATTGCATAGTGTCCGTTCAACGGTTCGATTTGTAACTGTGCTACATTTGTAACGAAAATAAAATTTAACCTTTATACATAGACCCAAAAATTTGTACTTGTGTTTCCAGCCTAAAGCACACCGGCGCAGGATTAATGTTGACAAGGCAAATAGAGGTGTAATCGCGACCTCGATTCATTCAAGTTGAAATGCGCTGAAAACACACTGACCACGTGACAGCCACCTTTGTGATGTTAATGTTAGCGGCGACGGAATTTACCGTTAACATTCACGGAGACCCCTCGAGCCTTGAATAAATCACTTTTATCAGCACTGTGTAGCGCCACTCGCGAGCTACTAGTCGCGTTCAGGATGCATTTTCAAGGAGTCACACTTGAGACTGCATGCAATGGAATTTAATTTAATCGGATGCTAACTGCGAATTGTGTCGCTTTTCGCGTAGTGCTGCGTTATGTCGTTTGGCTCTGATCCCGAATTTCTTGAGTTATTGTTTTATTTTGAATAAACATTTTCTGAATCTTAATAAAAGCTCTACAAAATTATCTTTAGTAGATATGCATACTCCAAGATATTTTAGACGATATTCTTAAAAATACTATGGAATGTAATATTTTGCTTATGTACGAGTACGTCACACGTGCTTTATGCGACTGTTTACCATCAGTTACCCATAACGATAACAAGAGCCTAATGGAGGCTTTAACTCTGGTACAGTTCCTTGCAACTGGACGTCAGCCACGAATATGAATCTCAGATTGGATGATTACAACACAAAGAATAGTACCTACATAAAGACTGCTTCTTCTCCACGAAGCGTAGTTTTTTTACTCTCCAACAAACCCCTATACGCGACTTTGTCCGCACTTCCTTTGTTGCAAATGAAAACTGTAATCAAACCATCGCCCGTCAGACACTTAAGCGCGTTCTATTTATATAACGTATATAATGAATGTGGCGAATGGCCTCCCACAGGCAAATGAATAATATTTGATTAGATATTTCTTAAAAGAAATGGTGGATTCACGAGGCGCAGTAGCGTACAAAGCGGCGCCAACTAGGCACCCGCTTATGTCCCGCAGCGGATGTCTAAAAGCTAATGGATGTGGGGAGTGGAGAGAACGAACGGCGGAACGCAGGGACGTCAGAAACAGACACAACAATTGTGTAATCATCAACCTATAACAGTAAGTACCTACCACTACTGGGCACCGGTCTCCCCTCAAATATGAGAAGGGTTTGAGGCCATAGATAGGCCTCCATATTATAGATATCTATATTAACGATTGTGTAAAGAAAAAGTATTAAGAAGGCATCTTCTTTACATTTCCTCTGTGTAATGGGTCTTCACCAAACAGCCACTGCGACCAATTTGATCTTATGTAGCTGATTGTTGAGCTCTATATAAGATTGTTGACTTAAATTGAAAGGATCCGAGCATCAACCGAGAGTTAAAAATGGTTGTGATGCCGCTGTTTCCTTCCTCCCTTCCTAAGAATTTCGCGAAGGAAAAATACCTAACATCCATCACGCACATCGCCATCCGCGACGCAAATTCTTGCGCCAAAATTTCGCAGCTCCTATGTTTAACGGCCAGAATAAATGTGTCATTTGTTGTGGGGGTTTCCACAGGAAATTAAGCAACCAATACGCACATAAATCCTCGGTGAGTGAGAATTTTCACGGGCCATTACCTGTAACAAACAAGAAAATTATTGTGTAAATCATTTCCATTGAAATAGTACTGTACTATAACATCTTTGTATTTAAACAGGTTTAAAAAGGTTTAGAAATTGAGGTCGAATGAAATATACATATGTACAAAAAGTATTATAAATATGCATTTACAAGTACTTATCTATACGTTCCATTTGAACTTTAATAAATAATAAACGATATAGGTGAATGAAATGAATACAGGAAACTGAATAATGAATTAAATTTCCGTCTCAGAGGACCTGATATGGGAGAGGTTAAAGCAGGAAACTAAGTAAGGTACATTATAAATATTATAGGAGTGCGTATTTGTAACATGGAAACGTAGAGTTACGACTATTACGAGTAAGAAGTAACGTTACAACATGCAGTTGAAAACAGCGTAGATAACTAAAGTCATGCTACTACCTTCAAACTAATTTATCGGTGCGAATTCTAGTGTCACATTGAGGTCTGCACCTAGTTAAATGATAAGATTAATACCACCTTCAATAGCAAGCTTGGAAGCTGGAGTTCAACAAAATTCGGCAGTGAGGCAACCTAAGACAATCAAACTTCAAAGCCGCAGAATTGTACACTAGACATTTCATATGAAACTTGAACAAAGCCGGCCTACTTACTTACTCGTCCAACCGGAGGATAGCCTTCAGTAAATATAATATGAGGCTTAATCCTGCTTAGCAAGTTCAGATTTTGGCAGAAACTAAATCATAGTGAATTGTTTGGTTTAATATAAAGGTTTTCGCTGTTCGTCTCAGAAGACTCTCCGAAAACTGTCTCTACAATAGCACATGTCATAATGAGAAAACATTTTTAAAAAGAAACTGAAATTCTTATCCAAGAATCTGATGAACTTCTGGTAGAAGACATAAGGAGTTTAGGTACTAAATAAACAAGTACAAAAATGCAGAAAAGATCGTTAAATAAAGCAACGCATTAACGATTATTCTGGTGTTCTTCATTACCCATAAGCGACAGTGAAAATTCACGCTTCAGTTAAAAGTATGCCGTTTTATTACATTTTGGTGCTTCACAGAGCCACCAAAAATACATTTTAAAATTCACCTCACCTTAGACATCTAATCGAGTTTGCCATACTTTAAATAAAGTAGCATATTATGACTCTACTAATATATCAGACCCAAAAGTTCTCTAAGGACACGAGGGAACGCCACAGTAATGAAATGTGCATTATGAGTCACGTTCAACGACTTTAATACTTTGCCAGACTTACAAATTACACGTCAGAAAATTCTCGCGTCTGATGTGGCAGTTACTTAACTAGTCTCCAAGTATAATAAAGGTAAGTACGTGTCGCGTTAAGTAAGGTGTTATTAGCAGTTTCCATTCTGTAAATAAAATGTAAACGTAGGTACCTTAGTCAAAAAGTAAATAATTAATGCCAAGAAAATTTTCTTATGGATGCCATCATCCGAAATGGAACAAATTGCTCCAATTGCGCCTTGAAAGAAAAAGAATCATCAGAAACGATTCACTCACACTATCGGTTTACGGTTAAAAAAATACAGACAGCTTAAGAACCCCCTACTTTTTTGAAGTCAGTTAAAAACACTTATCTATTTGGCTAACTTCTCCTAAAGAACTTATATATGTAAAATTAATAAATATTAGGTACTTTTAAAAACAGGAGTACCTACACAATATAATTAATATTTTACCTTATTAGCATCAATGCAAATCAAACGTCACATTAGACCGACAGCGACAGAGATATTGAAGCGTTAATTAACTTTGATTCAACGTCAGTTTTGCCACGTTTGAGAACACACGGATAAAGGCCGAACAATCAGAAGCGAATAATTGCAAGGATTGGATTGAAATAGAGCCAATATATGCTATTACCAATATGAATCTGCGGAGCGGACGAATGATGAAATCTATGTCTACGATCAAATTAATGCACAATACAATTAAATGTACCTACCGTAGACAATACTTCATATATATTATGTAGAAGATGCTAGAACATTTTTACTGCTATTTAGAAATTTTTTCCAAATTCGTTGCAATGCGTCGTGGGCGCACGTTAATGAGGAGACGAGTGGTGAAGCGCAAGGTGTCCTCGCTGGAATTCATTAAGTGTGCGAGGGAAATGCGCTAGACACTACGTCCACTTCAATAATTGTAGGTACATCCAAAACTTAAAAAAAAAAACGGTGGTACATCCAAAATAAAAAAAAATGTCGTTGAAAATTGTTTTGATGACACCAATAAAGACTGACTGATGCTCCAGGCCTTCCACGGTTGTGGGGAGAGATCAGTGCCCAGCAGTGGGACATAAAAAGGGTTGAAGGCAATAAAGACTGATAACAAAATTGAAGACCAAAAAGGAATATCGCAGTAGGCGTTCCTGACGATAATAAAAGTAAGAACTACAAAACCACATCACATGAGATTACTGACGATAAAGAAGCCAAACCACAACGTTGCGGCCAGATCACCGTGGTCGCCCGTTAATGAGAACACGAGTGGTCTACCGTGGACGCATCCTCACTGGAATTCATTAACCCTGCGGGCGACTGTGCGACATGCGTCAGACCCTAGCCGCATCTATATCGCTATAGCATAAGAGATAAAGCGTTATGCCATGTTTACATCAAAAGTAACATAAAATCGTTTGTCCTGACTGACCGACAGACTGTAGAGACCTGAAAATTCAATCCTGAAAACACATCCTACTAATATTATAAACACGAAAGTTTGTAAGTATGGATGGATGTTTGTTACTCTGTCACGTAAATACTACTGAATGGATTTTAATGAAACTTTACAATACCTACTATATAGTCTACAATTTATTAAGACATTGCGTGAATTGCTCGAAATTCTAATCCTGTGCAGACCAAGTCTCGGTCACCATCTGGTATAAAATACTAACCTAGAGATAAATGGTAGGCACATCTAAAATTTTGTAACTTGTTTTGTTACCTAGTGATCACCAAGTGTACCGCAACGCAGCGGCCAGCGCACCGTGGGTTCACGTTAATGAGAACACAGCATAGAGCACGCACTGGCTCGAATTCATTAAGCCTAAGGACGGGGACGGACGAGTTGACGTGTCCACCTTACTTTTTCGCATTTTATTATACTAAGCCTAGCCAGCCCAACGTGCCTTCCGTGCTTCGGTGTGCACGTTAAGCCGTCGATCCCGGTTGTTATAGATAGATAACAGTCGTCAAACCTGGTCGGAGGCCCTTTGGGCGATTTGACAACATCCGCAATGATGCAAACCCACGTCGTAACTATTTGGTATTTCTTATACTCGTAAACTAAATGGGCAAAAAGTTATGGATGCAGACTTATTAAACTACTCTTAGGCTTTAAGAGTAGCAACGCTTCTATTAATATATAACGGGTGTAATCGTTAAGTGTGCACAGGCGATTATTCCGTAACTATTACAGATATCAAACAACTTTAAACTGACATCGAAAGTACTTTACCTAATGAGTAACATGACAATAATAACTTTTATAAAATAAAACGAGAAATATCTAAAAATTTTACATTAAGTTCTTAGACGAGTCACTTTATGTTACAATTCATACCTATACCTACATACATTACGTACGCTTATAACAAATGTTCCTCTCAACGAAAATGTAAAACTTGAATTACAGAAGAGGGTTAAAAGGATAGTTAGTGTCACGCGAATCGCGCTTTGAATCTCACAATGAATGCCACTACATTTCCAGACCATTTTATGTAATGGTGTAGCGTATCCAATAGAATTTTCTAGTTTCTAAAACGCTACGTTTTAGAAGCTCAAATTGACGTGACAGATCTCTTAAATTTTGTATAACTTGTCAAATACGGCGGTTAATCTTCTCGTATCTACATCACGTTTATTAGAAAACAAGATATTTATTCAACTTTCACAAAACGTAATTTATCATAACTTGAAACAATTCCTTTACAAAGTCATATAAAAAGTCACAGATGGGGTGGCCATGTGTTGACGTAAGTTGGTAACAACGAAACCTTTCGCATATGTTAATTTTACTCCGGGTAATATGGCAAATTTGGTACTGAATATAAATTTATCCTTTGTTTGATGTTAAAACATGGGCCGGCCGCATGATTTATTTACTTAGGTTTCGTACACGACCTTAACATTTTTCTCGTCATGGATATTTTTTATTTATGGCACCGTCATTTATAGTCGAGTTAGGGAAAAATCCGTGGTTCGAGATGACAAATTATTTTATAAAACTACGGCATTATGTTAGTAGGGAGCGCACCTACAATACCGAGGACATCCTAAGCGAGTAATTTCATATACAAGTAAAAGGAGTGTTATGACATACATAAATATTAAGAAAGCACTCTTCTGATACATTCCACCGTTTAGCAGAGATTGATCTGTGCAAATGCAAATCTCAGTGCGCAGATTTATCGATTCTGTTTAACATCACGTAATAAAACACATCGGAGCAAATTATCTCCATAATGTAGCACCGCCGGCGATTCGCAGATCGGTTTGAACAGGTAAATTGCTACAATTTCAAGTCATTCTTTATTTAGGTACCCTATCTACATACTTGTACGAGTACATAATTTAACATAAACACAACCCTTTGTCAATAACATAAAGGAAACAAGTTAAGAAAAAAATCTCATGACTTCTCATAAAGATGTTAAAATAGGTACGAGTAACTTTACGTTAACACATTTTAATAAAGCACGGTACTAATTAGACATTTTATCGCGTTGTTTTTGTAACACGACTGTTTACCAACGTATACCGTTACCACCGCCAGGTTGGATTAAAGTTTTTAATGAAACATGGTTCAACACGTTGCTTGACGCATTCCGAGAAAAACGTACCTACAAAGTGTATTCGTTTGCTAAAAAATAAAAAAAAGGGAGAAAGTTCTTGCAATTTTTTTAAATCTCGATACAGACATGATTTATAAGCACGTAAATTTGTAAAGAAAAAGGTAGGAAAAAAATTGTCAACAGAAAAATAAGTCAATTTTTTTACGTTACAACAAAATAGAATACCTACGAGTGTGAAATGATTTCACAACAGATGTACCTACTTAAGCGCAACTTCCGTAGCATTAACTAAATTGTAGTCAAATATAACATTTATTCCTGTTCTAAAAGAATATACGTAACTGAAATGTTTTGAAGTAGAAAAGATATTATTTAGTGTGAAGTCGTGCATACATGCAGTGTACGAGCAAACAATATGAGTGGCGGAGCCTGAATTTCTCTTTTGTGATTTGTTTGAAATGCTTGAATATGCTCGCAAAAAGGCTCTGACAAACTCTTAGACGTAACCGAGCTTGACGAGAAATGACATCCTCGAGTGTCAACTGTGTTTATAAACCAGTAGACTTTCCTCCAACCCTTTTTATGTCCCACTTCTGGGCACAGGTCTTCCCTACAACCGGGGAAGACCTAGACGTGTTAGTGTGGTAGTTGCGTACAACGAACAAACAGACAGCACAGTACTGGTTTTATAAGTTATGTAACACCTGGTTATGTTATTTATTATTAATATATAACTCACAGATTTAACCTACAGTTTTAATAGTCGTTTTACATTAATACATTATCTACATTCCGCGGATATCACATGGGACAGGTGAACATAACTAGACGAAGTGACGTGATAGATCTTCTCGCATTCTCATCGGTAATGAAATTCAACAAAACTGCTCAAAAAATCAAAGCAACATTGTAAGAAAGAGGAAAGACGGTAGCATCAACAGGACTTACACTTAATCCACGAACACATTTCAAGGGAACATAAGCAATTGGACTACGCTTTGAAGGGAATGAATGAAATAAAATATTCAGGAGGCGGCACAATGCGGAAAGTTTACGCAGCGAACAAGCCCCATTCACAAAAGGTCAGCGCTCAGGTAATTACTCAACGGAACACCGTCGGACCTATTCTTTGAATTTAATCTATTGTCATAAAAAATAAGAGGAATCACAGAAATAACGGACGGCTTTTTCGATATTGAACGTAACGTCTAGGGAACTAGGGAAATAAAAAAATGTTTTTTTGGGATCAAAAGCAACGAACGACGCAACGTTAGTCCCTTGGGTATAGTTTTGCATTCTATAGATACAGGTACTCGTATGACCCTCTGAATAATTGCCGGTACAGACTTATTCTCACGAAGCAGACAGAGGAGAAATTAAACAGCTGAAGTTTCACCAACACGCAAATTAGTCATTCGAAGCAAATTCCTTTTAGAAAGACGTGGCTTCTGATGCTCATTTATATGTTACTCAATTGTTTTTTTTTTTAATCCTGCACCCTACCGATTTATCTGTGCAACATAATTTAGAACGACATTTGCTTGAGCAGTAGTCAATTGCGCCCTCACTTGTGTCCTTTGGAAACATAATGTCTAAAGTGCAAGATCATCAAATGTAGGTAGGTTACCTACATTAGATTTACATGTACTATGATACCCACGTGTGATATACGTTCTGATACATACATATATATAACTACCTACTACGCCTACTCTAAAACTTTCGCAATAAATTAACATTCTGCCAACATAATCAATATTGGTTCATTCCTTGTCACTTTATCTGATGCCACATTTATGTCGTAAGTATTGGTCTTTTCCGTATTTCGAGCGGAGAATCAAGATAAGTC
>DWAV01002977.1:0-10327 GCA_018231305.1 Noctuana lactifera | reverse complement strand
GGAGTATGCTCCAGGCCTTCCCCGGTTGTGGGGAGAGACTCGTGCCCAGCAGTGGGACATAAAAAGGGTTGAAGGCACGAGATAAAACATAAATATAATTCACGATAGACAGTTAACAATTTGTACATAATATTATAAAGATGTTAGGTAATTTAAGCTAATCAATATTTAGATATAAGTACTCGAGTTCACTTTAAGTCACTCATGTTACTACGAAGATATGGAATGTTTAGTAGAGAATGTTAGTTACTAATTAAGGGCACAATGCCGCTGCTGCAAGTCAAATGTAAACCCAAAATTAACTGATGGCAAGACCAAAACGAAAATATTGTTAAACCAATTGCTCTCTGCGAGATTCCTCAACGAAATGTAGATAATAATTGTACACAATTAAATCCTTGCAACCAATGAACTTTCAATAAACTTTTCTAAATTACGTCAGGAAAAACTGATTCATTTCTTTTATCCTTAAATAGTTCGTGAGTGTTATTTTTTATCAACTTCTATATAAGTACGAACGGCATGTGACAGTGAATATACGTCTTGCCTTGATGAAGACGGGAACTCACGAGAAGGGACTTCGTAATGGTTTGAAAGTAATTAGGCATACTCGAAAATTGAGTGAGTTAAGCCGTTGGTACTTATAAAACAATTATTTATATTCAATTTCATGTCTATTTAAATAAGATTTTGCCATTAATGAAAGAGCACGTTGGCGAAAGCTGCAAGATTTATTAGAAGCAATCTACACACATACAATACATAGTGTATACGCGGCTTAAGAAAAAAGAAAGCTATTTTACAGTACTACAAAGAGCGATAATAGATAGATTACTTTCGTTGAAGGCATGCCATTATTTGTACTTGTCGATCTATTGAGCGCAGTATGAATTGCGATACAGAGCTAACGTTCGGCTGTCTCCACAACGAGACGCCTATTTATACGATAGACTAGACATTACCGAAAACATTTGTCACACACATCGGTTCTACATAGGTCCGTATGATGCATATAATCTAAACGTTAAATACATGATAAAATCTCTAGGACGATACACATTTCGCTATAAATGCAAATTCATGGAATTCAATATTAAACGGTAAGACTGCCTGGCGGTGGCCTTACGTATTATGCTACTTAGATTCCCGATAACGTCGCACCGCATCCTACACAAACATGTAAGCATTTCAGATTCACTGTAAACTATTAGCCAATCATCCATTGAGCAGTTTCGTACGAGTACAATACATGCCATGTTCGACTCGGTGCTATTCACAAGCGAGCGAAACGAATTAATTACGCCAATAAAATTACACAATGCGACATGCAGAACTATTTCAGGAGATATCGTGAAAAGTAAGGGAATCGACTTGCTCGTAGACACAGCGACATATCGCGAATATGCACGCTTTGGGTAACAATTAAAATCCTTAACCTAATTGCACATTTTAATAAAAACACGCATACAATAAGACTTACTTAGAATTATATTGCCTTTTCAGCACTTTATTATATATTACGAGATTTCAAACAGCACGCAAAAACTATCGACATTTATCTTAAACCCCCGAAGTTTCCTGTCATCGACTGTACGGGTGGCGCCAACGACCTCAGTGCTGGGTTGTCAAATAAATATCCAGCGTGTCACTCGTCGAATCCAGCACCACAAAATACCTATTTACTAACATATACAGTGAGCAACCACTCAAACTTAAACAGTCCTTTCCATTGGATACCCACGGTTCATGATATAAATGTAAAATGCATCCAAAATATACTTTGAAAATATACATTCCGACAAACTGTCATCCAACTGTGAGAATCGTAACGGTTTCTCAATGTTTCTCACAGCCTTTAAGATTAAAATACCTGCTGATCCCTCAGATTACAACTGTACTGCAACGGGCAATAATACTGTTACAAGTTCTGTGAATTGTATCGAGACGTTGTGCAAACAAATCCATTATAAAAACAGAGACAACAAGTAGAGTCATGAAGTAATATAAAAATATATATCTAGTAAAAAAGTAGAAAAGATAAACGACAGTATTTCTTGAAGGCCTGGAATAAGGCTCCGATTCTTGTAATATACAAGACGGAACTTAAGACAGGAATGCTTAACACGATCTTTTAATAAACTTCTATGAAGTTACACAGATCTTTCAAGTCAGCTATTAAGTAGATTTGTTTTCACTAGCCTCGCCTACTGCTAACTACAAGAACCGTAGTAATTTTGCCGCTGTGTGATTGTAAATATTGTAACTAGCATACTCTGACGCTAAAACTAAGGATTATCCATGATGGTACATGTATATCTTTAATGTTTCGATTGCAGAAGGTTATTTAAAGTAGTCCCTGTGTAAATTAGCGAAGGAGACATGACGTCAAAGTAAATTTTATGACGTCATCACTTTCTACCTCCCCTCGTGACGAGAGCCTGCAAAGCTGCCAACTGGCTTAGAAGACTCGCGTTCTTCTGTTCGAGAGTGTCCACCCTCTTCCTGTAATCACTGTTTTCTGATACCAAGATCTCGACCTTCCGCTCTAGTTGGTCCATGTACTCTTTCTTCTTGCGTCGACTTTCTTGCGCAGAAATCTGTCACAGACAAAAATTATTGTGTATTTTGTATTAGATTACTACGTTTGATGTAATTAGGTTCTTTGAGATTTTTTATTATGCCACCTGGTGTTAAGTGGTCGCTGCCGCCCTACATCCAACCTCATGCAGGCTCGTGTCCTGCCTGAGGTCGCATGTAGTTGCGCTGCTGCCCCGGAGGCTGATGGTCGCCTCATGTAAGTGTGGCCTTTCACCGAATTATAACTGAATTGCTTCATTAGCTTCACGGCAGACATGTGTGCAGCGGTGGTACTTCCCCGGTCGAACCATACAAGTTCTACCTACAAATTTATATAATAGTAGCAGTGCCGGTCGGTTTCTCTTGTGTTAGAAATTGTAACGTAATTTTTGATAGCCTATGACCTTCGTCATGAATGTAGCTGTCATACACAAAAATAATTTTTCAAGTCCGACTTGTAGTTCTAGAGATTAGCGCGTTGAAACAAACAAACTCTTCAGCTTTATAATATTAGAATAGATTTTTACCTTATTCTTTATTTTCCTCCTGATTTTTTTGAGAGATTTCTCCTCGGCCTTAGTGAGAGGTAGACGCGTGGGGACGGGGTACCCTTCGGCTAGCAATGTGCGTTTTTCCTCATCCGTTAAAACCAAAGTTCCCGTTGATCCTTTCTGTAATTAAAAATTGAGATTTATTAAATTGGAGTCAACTTTGTTTTTATAAATGAACGTTTCACTTTGATAATTAACTGCGAAGGATTTAGGTCAATATTTTGTTGTACAAAAATATCCTAATTTAATTGTGATAATTATAATTTTTACAACCCGTGTAGTGTAGTGGCTACTACGTCAGTGCAGCATTCGAAGGATCCTGGGTTCGATTCCCGGCGGAGCAGAAATTTTATCAATTTAGATCAGTCTGGGTGTTGTGTAATTGTCTTTGTATGTGCCCATGGCACCCACGACACATAGAGTCCTAGAGGGGCTGTGAGTGTCAAGAGTTAAAATATTACTTTATAAAAACACTGTTTTAATAAGGTTTAGAGTTCTTTTTATATACAAATAGGCAACTGACCGGTTGGCTGCTGATAAGGGGCGTGTTGATGGGTTGTCGGGAGTGATGCGACACGTAGAGATGCGCGCGGCGCGAGGGCGCGGCGGGCGCGGCGGGCGGCGCCGCCTCGTGCGCAGGCGACAGCGCGCCCTCGCTGTCCGACGACGACAACGACGACGGCGGCGTGGGCGGCAGGTTGAATCCTGAACAAAATATATGGTTTACAGTGTGTATTGGCTACCGTAAGGCTAGACGGAACAGTGCCCCGGGGGCCCAAAAGCTAAGGGCCCCCCTCTTACTCGGACTACATAATATAACTATAGATTGTAAAAAGAAAAGAAACTATTTAAATAGTGAATATTTGTCCCATATACGGAATATACCACGACTAATCTGTATTACAAGAAATCTATTAGGTACCTACGTTGAATTTGGAACACGACAAATACAGAACTACCGATTTTAAAATAGTTTAGTTGGGGCCCTAGTTTGATTTTGCCCTAGGGCCTTTTCTATGCCCCTCCCCTCCATCACGCGTCTCTTTTCGCAACCGGGGAAGGCCCGCCATATACCACTTACAAGAAAGTAAGTGCTTATTGCGGATTGGTGGAGATAGGGATAGTAGCCAACCCTTGTCGAATGTTGAAGGGCTACCGACCAGGTTTCACGATTGTTATCTCCCGACAGTTTTACATACCCTCCGAAGCACTGAAGCGCGCATGAAATTTGTTACCAGCGATCACCCAGCCGAGTACCGACTGCGCCGAAGTTGCATAACCAGTGAGATAGCGGTGCTGTGCGCGCTTCAGAAACTTACGGTAACGCAAATACATAATTAATTAATTACTTTCTATTCCTTCTACGCCTGCCTATAATTAGACCGCAATATCTACTGGAACTATGAACGGTTCTGAAAAATTATCTATTTAACCATCGAAAGTTTCGTTAAAAACCATTGGTGCTCTTTGCCTCCCATAATCATGTAAGGCATGTGTAAAAAAGTAGTACCTACTATTTTTAATTTACGTGATAAGACCCTGATAAAATAACTATCAAAATTTCTATTGTTTTTATTTCTTGGTGTACAATAAAGATGAGTTTGTTAAATAACAATGATTAAACCCCAAAAAAATGTGGCCAAGAGGACTTCCATTTGGCTTTTGTAGAAGCGAAAACCAAACTGCATCCGCAACTTTCAACACCGTAACACTGTATTTTACGCAATCAAATGGTGTTGATTCCATACCTGATGCTCCTGAGCTGGATGTGACTTTGATGGATAGTTTGTTGTTGTTCAGCGAGCTGGCAATACGAGGCGCGGCGCTTAGCAGGAGCTGGGGAACGCCCGCCGCGCCTACTTTCTGCAAAACTGCTTGTGGCATGTGGATTGTCCCTGTCTGGAATGAAATAAAGCAGAATATACGTTAATAAAGTTATAGAAGCGCGCATGAACCCGGTTGTGTGGACCACCAATCAAATTGTTAAGCAACCACGGGCGCGGTCGGTACTTGGATGGATGACGGCTAGCGGCAAATTTCATGCGCGCTTCCGTGCTTCGGAGCGCAGCTTGTTAGAGAAAACTCAACTACTCAGTAAGTTACTACTAAAGAATGGAGGTAAATTTTGTATCCGTAATATCATTCATGCTAGATACAGCAAAAAATTTTGTTACTGGTGTTGCCATAAAAGATAAACCTAGTTATTTTTGTTAACATTACTTAAAAGCAATTTAAATGATTACTGTTAAAACAAAACAGGAAACAATATGATGGAAGAGAGAGAACAAGAATTGATGGAAGATGTTGTTTATTTACAGATGCTAAGAAAACCACTTTAATTACTTAACAGCTTTAACAGGAAAATTATTGTTATAATTCGTAACAACATAATGTAATACAATAATACACGAGACAATACGCTTAAAATGAAGGAAATGATTCATTAAAATTATATTAAATTCAATAAAGTTAAAGCATGAATTTGAGAGCAGTGGAAAATATTAATTGAAATTTTTAATATTGATGTACCTAATCGGAAACAGGTCACATATGACACGGTATGTCGCGGGCTAAAATCAGCGCGGCGGCGATTTCTACCTACTAATTTTCGTGCCATTTTTTAATGCAAGGATCTTAGCATATGGCATGTGTATAAGTAATATGCCATTGGGGACATTCTAAAATTTTCGTTGCCTTTCCATATAACCATCATGTGTTAATAACTTGTAACGAGAATCCGAAATAAAATATCGTGCGATTTATAAAGTTCGGATTGCAGTGAAAGTTGCAAAGTGAGTTGATCAAGCAATTTGAACTCTAATGACCTCTTGTTTTGTCGAATCATCGTTATGGGATAAAGATTGTATTATGGCATCGGATCTTGCGTTTCCCGTGACACTGAAGTGTTTAGTCATGGCATTACATTCTATCGATAACGATTGGACTTTCATGGTTATTCTTTTTATTGGTCGTGCATATTATAAAGACCTATTTACCTGCTATAGCCAGGTGAATCTTCATGTAATTGTTATAAATAAGTACTTGTATGTTCATTGATTAATGCTTAAGTCCATTAATTATGAACCCATACTTGTATATTACTTGTATTAACCAAGTAAAAAATATGTTTTGCTTGTTAAATTTTACTTTTATTTTACTATGTCCCGATTTTGATATCGACGGTGTTCACGTTACAGCATATACTCGTAACATACAATAATACCACGTTACTAGTAAATCTATACTAATACAATAAAGCTGAAGAGTTTTGTTTGTTTGAACGCGCTAATCTTTGGAACTACAATTCGGATTTTTAAAAATTCTTTTTGTGTATGATTACACATTGCTACATTCATTAGAAAGGTTATGGCCATCAAGCATTACCTTACAATTCTTAATGCGGGTAGAACCGCTGAGCACAGCTAGTTGTTATATAAACCCGTTGCGAACTACATTAGTGTTTCTTCTTTATTTGTTGTGTGTTCTTTATAGGTTACACTTAACTCTATCAAACGTCAATATTTAAAAGAGCGCTTACCGTGTGATCAATAACATAATCGACATGTGTGACTGGCGTGCCAGGTGTGGGGGAGGGTGGACAGGAGGAGGCAGGGGACTCTGGTTCCGACTTGGGCTCAGCTTTGACTTCTAGTGGGGAATCGCTGGACCGCCGCCTGCTTCTCCATGCACTGGCAGGAATGGCTGGGTAGCATTCATCTTCCATGTCTGCGGAACCGATAACACGAAAATATGTATAGTTCAGTGATAAATTCAGGGACAATGGATTTTACCTATTTTAACAAATGACTGTTTAAGTTTGCAGAAGGATCAATGTATCTATTTATGACCAGAGGTAGGTAATACAGCGTTGGATCGTTTTCATATACTCGTATGTAGTAGGGACAAAAAAAAACAACAAAAATATCTTCTACATTGTGTAGGCGCCATAGTTTCCTTTCAGAGATTTAGAGAGATAACTTATCTTGGTAATAAACTTTAAATAATAATAAAATTAAACATTTTTAACGCTAATTAGATATAATTTTGTAAACAATATTATGAATACTTCGATCGTTTATCTATAAAAATTGTACTTTTGCATTTGTGTTTCAAATTACAGATTACAGATTAGGACTCCTCGACCGTCAACCAGAAACGCCGTTAGACAGCCAAATGGTACCGAAATCTGCGTAACGTTCGCGTGAAAACTTAAAAATAAGGCAGAAGCACGCAACAGAACGGTGTGGTAATTTACCACCACCGTTCTGCTTGGTTGCGCGGGCGCATAACTTGGTTGCAATTATCAACAAAAGGAAGCCGCCTGCGAATAATAAGCGCTTACTAATACGGTTTAATCCAGCTATTTTGGTGTTGTTAATAATATCTTAGCCAAGTTTCAGGGTTTAGAAACTTAAGAAAACTTATTACGTGCGCTGCCGATTTAAAAAGCAACATGGAATAATATAATTTCAGAATATTCAGCTAACACCAATTCTCTTATTGATTCAGAAGTTATATTATTCTCAAAACTGTTATGCAAAGCCAATGAAACTGACCGACCAAATGATTATAAACTCATCTATCTTACTTCATAGAAGACATCTCTTATTAGTGTCGCTGTTTTAGCAGTTAACACCCAAAATGACGCGTTCCGGTCATTGAACTACAGTTTGTGAATCATAATAAAATTGATAGATTTCCCAAATTGCGAGGCCTAGCTAAGAGCATATCTTATTTTTGTCTATCAGTTTTAATTGGAGACTTCGGATATCGATCGATGTAATATGAATCGATGTAGGTAATCGAAAGTTATTTTACTAGATTTACCAAAATCTAATTTTACTAGATTTACCAAAACCTAATTTTACTAGATTTACCAAAACCTAATTTTACTAGATTTAAAATTACTTTCATTTAAATTTGATGATTACCAAGCTTAGTAATTGTAAATTTCAAGAAAATTTCTAAGTAATAAATATATTATCTGATTCACATACATTTATTTATCGTAAAAAAGAATGTTGAAGTAACAGTATAAAGCTAATGAAAAAATCATCAAATTCCTTGACTCTTTAAATGAATCCTATTCTAATTAGCGTATCCATGACTTTAAAAATTAACCGGATTGACATTTCAAGATGGAACAGCAACCGCTGAGTGCATGAGATGTTTTTTCCTTTCACCAGAATATTATATACGGTGTTGGCCATGATTAAATTAACGACAACAACGGTAAATGCTAGGTAAACATCAGTGCATGCACAAATTTGGAAACCGGCAGTTTTAATTATAGATTTATTACAACAGGCCTTAATTAATGTGACAATAACAGACACAGACTTTAGATGTATTTGTATGTAAGGGTGTGTTTAAGGGGCTTCCGATACATTTTTATTAAAATTTGCGTTTTTAAAAAAAAAGTTAAAAAGTGGTCACATAATTTTTAACCTAATGCTTTGATTCATACTCTTTAATCGTGTGGAATTACCTACTTAATTTAATCATTATTTATTGTAATAAAAATAGATAAACAAACAAACTGTTCACTAAATTGATTCACGTGTATTAATTAATTACACACAGATACAGATATTTGTGTGTTATAATTTAGTTTGCGTTTAAATATACTCCGTGATTATCTCTCAGTTGGATATTACATCCGACAAGCTAACAAAATATTATCAGTTTGATCAATTTCAACCGTAATCGTATCAATATTAGTAATCTTTTATCAACTAACTATCAGAAGAACGATATGCCGAGTTATCTTTGTATTTCTATTGCCTCAGTCTCACCATTATTGTTAGCAGTTTAACGTAGTAACAATGATAATTATTAGCTAACAACTTAACGTAATGAGTTACCATGAGATGAGTTTTAATCTTAAAAACATTTTTTTTTACTTTTAATTAATATATCTATGTGTATTTAATGAATAATGAAGCTATGAGAACCTTAACCCTTATTTTAGCGTGCTTTTGAATGCAGTCGTTTGAGACAAACCGTCGAATGGACGGTTCGATAAAATTTACATATATTAAGAGTATTTAGTATCATACTTACGCATCTCTGAGTTTTCTATAATTGCATCTGCATTATTTTTAAATGAAGTGCCTTGTCAGCTTGTCCATACTCATATTTGTATATTATGAAAGCTTTGCTTCCAACCCATTTTTATGTCCCACTGCTGGGCACGGGTCTCTCCCCACAACCGAGGGAGGCCTGGAGCATACTCCACCACGCTGCTCCAATGCGGATTGGAGTTTATGAAAGCTTAGCTACAAACTATTCTAGAAAACGTTTGAGATAACAATTATAGCCCTTTACAAAAGAATCTGTACACTTGATTAAGTAAATTTGGCTTCCATTTAGTCTACATATGCATTTATAAATTTCTTAAAAACTTTAATGTCGAAGTATAAGTAAAAAGAACAACATTATTTCAGTAATTACGTAATTTATTTATTCAGAAATCTTTGTGACGCGAGAGGAAGTCGTCTCATGATTTGAATTATGTTTATTTGCAGTAACAATATAATACTATTATCGGAAAAGCCACAGTCGTGAAAACTAAATATAGGCAAGTATGAAACTACAACCGGTAATGAGTCCAGGAACTGCACTCAATGACTCACTAGGTCAGCAAGCGCTCTTGCGAGTTAGTCAGGACACAATAAAACCACATTGCACGAAGTACATTACGTCGGATCGGAGTAGATTCCGCTTGTTCAATATTAAAATCAAATCCAGGACACGTTTTATTTGGTGTATTGTTTTATCTTATTATCTAGTTTATTAACTGTTCTAACGGTTTTGCCTTGATAGCGTAACTTCTAATGTTGTAGCTTAACAGCCCCTCCCAGACACTACAAGTTTGCGTTACGGCCAACCTCAAATAGGAGAAGTCCTGTCCTAAGTGAAGGCGTTGCTACTCATGAGAACTAAGATGGTCGCCTCAAATATAGTGTGTCCGGCAGCAATCGTCCTCAACCGAAACACAATGACTTGCTACAAGACTTGCTTCTGGTTTATGAGGCTTCTGGTTTATGAGGGCAGCGGTGGTACCTCAATGGAACTCTGTAAGCTCTGTGCCTTCAACCCTTTTTATGTTCCACTGCTGGACACGGGTCTCTCCCCACAACCGGGGAAGGCCTGGAGCATACTCCACCACGCTGCTCCAATGCTGATTGGTGGAGATA
>DWAV01002976.1:0-10327 GCA_018231305.1 Noctuana lactifera | reverse complement strand
GAAATTTTCTATGAAGCTAATGATATATACTAAAGTTTTCTATGTCTCTTTCTACCACTAGACATACAACAAGGATGGCAAGAAACTATTTGTGCCATTAATTCTAATAAATCTTTGTACTTGGACGTGTAATTTTTTTATGCATGATGTATTATAATTGCTTATTGGGTTTCTATGATTATAATATACCGGGTGTAATCGTTAAGTGTGCACACTACGATTATTCCGTTACTGTTACAGATAACAAAAAACTTTCAACTGATATCGAAAGCACTTTACCTAATGAGTAAAATGACAACAATAACTTTTTAAAAATTAAACCAGAAATATCTAAAAAAAATTACATAAACACTCCCAGTGTACAGGTAAACCTGAGTTCTCCGTAAAGTTCTCAAAATGCACATGGAATCTTCTCATTTGGAGATGAGAGCCGTGGAACTTGGCTGGGTTGACGATGATGCATGTTACCTGCTCGGCCTGTATGCGCTGCATCTCGAGGGTGAGTGCTGTGTCGGCGAGGCGCTCCTGCTGCTCCAGCAGCTGCGCCACGCCACGAGCTCGCTCCTCGTACAGCGCCACCGCCGCCAGCTGAGGAACAATATACAAGTTACACTAGAGTGCTGTAACTGCATGGTGAAGTGCGCTGCTATCTCACTGTTGAGCAACCTCGGTCGGCATTAGGATGGGTGACCGCTAGCGGCTACCTTCATGCGCGCAAACGTGCTTCGCAGGGCAAGTTGGGCGATCGGTCCCGGTTGTTATCGATAGATCACACTCGTTAAACCTGGTCGTTTCAGTGACTACCACTATTCCGTATCCAAATTGGAGGAGCGCGCTTGAGTGTGCTCCAGTCCTGCCCCGGTTGTGGGCAGAGACTGTGCCCAGCAGTGGGACATAAATAAGTGTTGAAGGCATGTTGTATTACGGCCCTATTACTGAGGGTGAATCCTGCTTCCTTGTATGGAGAAAAGCATTAGGAGATAAATGACAAGAAAATACCTTGCTAGCGCGATCTACGACGGGCTCCCCGGGCTTTATACGAGACTGGGGCGGAGGCGCCGGATTCAAATCTGACCAATTCGGGTAGTCGATCTCTCCTGAAAATTATAACTACACTTTTTACTTTATCGATCACGACTAAAGCTAAAGCGACGACGGAACTGTCAGATTGGCACAAACGACAAATAAGTGAGGAGACTAAAAGAGAAAAAAGAAAGAGGAGGAAAGAGAGAAAAGGAGGAAAATAAGAAGGGGGAGGGAGACAAAATTAAATAATAATATGTTTATTCCAAGTCCCTCAACCTTTAAGTATATCTATATAAAATTTCATGACATCGGTACAGCGGTTTGGCTGTGATGACGTCACAGACAGATAGTCACTTTCGCATTTATAACATTAGAATGGATTTAGACATACATATTTACTACAAAACTAGAAAACTCACCGAGCATGTCATCAAGCATAATATCCTGACTGGGCGGAACCACCTGCGGGTTGGTGGTGAAGGAGGGGTACTTCAGCAGCCAGTCCTCGTAGCCGCCCTGGAGGCCTAGCGGAGGCCTTGCGTACTGCACTTTTATGTCCCACTGTATCAAGAAAATTAAATTAGTGTCTAGGAATTTAACAGCTGACCTGGCAAACGTTGTTCTGCCATATAAATAAACAATTATAAGTCGTGTTAAGAATAAAACCGACTTCAAATTTGTCGCGCACATACTCAAATTTAAGATTTATATGGTTTTGTCATGGGTGCCGTTGCTAGAACTGGACCAAATTAAATACGGGCGAATTAAGAATTCTTAATTCACCCGTATTTAATATACCTCCTCCTTTTTTTTTTAAATAGGTTAAAAAATTTAATTTGGTGTTAGGAAAATGAAAGATTAGGATTATAAGTATTTTTACAACCTGAAATCTTGAAAAAATAAAGAATATTGTAAAAAAAATTTTGCCCAAACCCAGTGGTAAGGAGCAAAAATAGTTTACGTCCTATTCTCAGACCGACTGAATATACAAACAAAATTTCATAAGAATCGGTCTAGCCGTTTCGGAGGACTTTGGCGACACTGTGACATGAGAATTTTATATTTCAGAAAGTTTCACAATAAATCATTTTTATAACCTTAAGCAGTATTATGGAGACGATATAACAAATCTGTTTACAGCATAAAGGTCGATTGCAGATAGATCCAAACAAGAAAAAAAATAACCTTAAGCAGTATAGTCTTAAGAAGGTGCAAGGTCTTCCCGGGGATGAGCGCGTCGCTGTTCCAGTCCAGCATCACGATCAGCTCCATGGACGCGCGCTCCGCCCACACGTGCCTCGAGCCCGGGGGCAGGTTCTGCTCCACCATGTTCGCTGATTGCCTGGTGAGTAACAATTGTGTTTCCTTCATAAAATGTACCAACGGATTCTATGTTGTAGATAGCAAAGCTTACATAGTTCTTGGGGGGAGGTACCACTGCTGCCCTCACAACACATCGTGAAGCAACCCTTGTGGCAAGTAATTGTGTCGTTGGGGAGGGTTGCTGCTGGACTCTTACTCTCACTATGTGAGGCGACCATGTCAGTCCCCATAAGTAGCAACGCCTCCACAATTGATCTCAGATAGGACTTCTCTCCAATTTGGGGTTGGACGTGGATGTCCATGGGTTGCAGTGACTACTTAACATCAGGTGGCCTGCATGCTCATTTTCTAATCATAAACAATTTAAAAAAATCTTTAAATAAAATATAATTATAAGTCAGGTAATGAAGAATTTTAATGATTGCACAAACTTTAATTTAAGAAGTGGACCTAATTTAAAAAGGACCACACGGGGAGCACCACCTTTCAAATATAAAAAGAATCACCCAAATCGGTTCACCCAGTCGTAAGTAACAAACATAAAAAATACTTTCAAATTGAGAAACTCCTTGTTTTTTGAAGTCGGTTAAAAAATAGAAAACATATAAAATCAATTCAAAACAAAAGTTATTCGCAATAAGATACAATACCCCGGCGAAATGCACTCCTCAGGCACACTAATGCAAGCAGGGTGTATGATGTGCGACTCCACGTAGTCCTTGCGAGGCCTCGCGTCTAGGATCATTACCTGGTGAAACAATAGCATATAAGTAAACTGCAACTACTATAACGCATCATGTCTGGACTAGCATAGAAAAGATTAGATTTTATAGGGTTCTGTAACCTAGAGGGTAAAATATGGTCCTGCCTCATTAAGGCTTCACTGTCTGTCTGTCTGTATGTCACCAAGTTGTATATCATGAACCGTGATAGTTAAGACAGATGAAATTTTCAAAAAAAAAATAACTAAAAAACATAGTTAAATAAATGGTCCAGTAGTACCTGACATTAGCGCGTTCAAACAAACAATCAAACAAACTCTTCAGCTTTATATTATTAGTATCACAACATAGTATGTATGCTTCTAAATTTATCTAAATTTATAACTTGCATTATCCCTTTTTATATCCTACAGCTGAGCACGGGTCTCTTTCAGGTTGCCCCCGCAACTGGGGAAGCCCTGGAGTATACTTCACCGCGCTGCCCCAATTAGGATTGATGGGGTGTGATTTTTTTATAATTACCTTAAGCTTGCCAGTCTTGAGGATAGCATACAGCTGCTCACTCTTGATCATCACCTCATCTGGACCTGGATATCAGAACAAGTTATTAAAGCACAGCCTCAGTTTGTTTGTGGTAAAACTGGTATAGTTCCCTCGGTAATATTTCCTCACTAATATTAAAATTGTTACCGGGCAATCCATCTGGCTGCTGGGGCTCGTGGACAGCGACTGCTTCAATTGCCTTCTTCCGACTCTCGTCTATCTTCTGTTTGATCAGCTCATTCTCCTTTATGTCATTCAGCCGTTGTGCTTGCTGCTCCTTGTCATATCTGGAATCCAGGTTATACTTTTACTGAATTAGGTATTATTTGTTTATATGACGACCCGTGTGGTGTGGTCACCACACTAGTCCACCGTTCAAAGGGTCCCAGGTCCGATCCCCGGTGGGGCAGAAATTTCAATGATGAATTTAGATTTCTGTTACCGGTCTGGGTGTTTGCGTATTTGTCTTTGTGTGTGTCCATGGCACCCATGACACGGGAAATCCTAGTGTGGGGATTTAAAAAAATAAATATTAATAATGATAAACACACTTCACACTCACAACCCCACACTAGGATTCCCTGTGAATATAGAACATAGACAAAGACATTACACAACCATCCACACAGAGAACAAAAAAAAAACATCATTTAAATTTCTGCTCCACCGGGAATTGAACCCAAGACATTTTAAATGGGGGACTGGCATTTTTTTATAATAAGGCTTAAAAATATACTAAATAATCTAAAACAGCTGCACATCATTCGCTTATAGGTGGCTATAGGTCACTATTTAGGTCACATATTAAAATCAGTCCAGTTTCAACCTATAGGTGACCTATAGTTATTGTTAGTATCCTTTCTTTTGGCTTTTCTTGTTATTTACTTTACATTTTGCTTATAATATTAAATAAAAAATACCTTGAAAGCAAGCTCTCATAATAATTGAAATATTTGCAAATAATGAACATAACAATAATTAAGTTACACTGGAACAATAATGACATATTAATTTTATTAATTTCCAAACATCTTATCTAAACTCACCTTTCAATTAAGCTGATTTTTAGTTTCTCTGCCGTTTCAATTGCTTTGTTAGGGTTTTTTGAACCTAACATGTTGTTGAAGTAGGTTTTGTCCTTCAAATACTCCTTGTCCTTGCTGATGAACGCCACGACCCTCAGGTACTTCATGTAGAACACATACGAGGACTCCTCATCTCCCTTCTCGTAAGCCTCCTCTGCATTCTCAAACAGCTTAAGGGCCGTTTTGCATAACCTACAAAGGACAATCATTATCACTGATTCGAACCAACGCTACCATGAAAAACTACCAAAACATTATTCACAGGTACTTACATAGTAGCCCGTTTCGTCTTTAAATCGGGTACATTGTGCAATTTGTCCAAATCTTCGATACATTGCCCCAAATGGATGGGAACTCGACGCGTATCCGTCATGATGAATTCTGCGCGGATCCGTGGTTACACAGCGGGTTTTAGTAATTTTAAAAGGATTGATATCACTTAGTATCACATTTGTCATGGATAACGCTTGGATCGTTGCAAATTATCATGAGTAGAAACAATAAAATCTATGGATATAAATATCAGATTATAAGAATCAGAAAAGTTCAAGAAACGTCACAAATGTCATTCGACCATTGCATCATTTGTCAACTTTTTCCTTATATTTACTTTTTTCTCAGTGTTGAGTTCTGTTATATTTGCCCCAAAAGATTTTTTTCATAATTCATTTTGCTTTTTATTAAAAAAAAGAAATTAATTTATACATAAACCAGTAATTAAAATTATTTTAAAATACCTTTATTAAAGAAAAAATAAATTGCATTATTTTTAAAAATATGTATACATAACACGTATTACCCAGAAGGCATTATGTTTTTTTAAATCCTTGTAAAACTAAAGTTAAGTTGGTACAAAAAAGTAAAAAAAAATAGAATTGAGGCAAGCATGTAAACCCGATATAAAGATTCAACTACTATTATTTTGTCAATCAATATTGTCACATTATTTTTTTACTTAACTTAAGCATTCATGTAAATTATAAATTAAAATTTATAAAATGTCATACATAGAGAAATTAATACCTATATAAAATAGTTGATTATTTGTATCAGTAAACTTAACATTTAAATGTAGGTACGTAGGTAGGTAGTTGACGAACGTACGTATAAAGAAACGTCACACCCACCCCTCTCCCCTTTGACACCCCCAATTATGACGTTATTGACGTTTGTTCGCAAATAGCGCAGCGCAGCGCACGGAAGGTGCGCAAGTTTTTCTGCGCAATGAAATCTTTCCCGTAGCCACTGGTCGATTGCGGTGTTCCATTTAGTTTTTCAGCTGATCACGCTTTCTTCGGGCGTTTCACAGTCGGCGCGTGTGTCATGTGCGAGACTGTCGCAGCGTAGCAAGACGAGTGACCGTGTTCTGTGTAGTAGTAGATAGTGCCAGTGAAAATGTTTTCAGGACTCACTAACCAGGTTTCTTCGTGGATGGGGGCTGCGAAGGGCGAGCCTCAGGAGGAGAAGGTGCCGACTCCTACCAAAGACGCGACAGGCGAGCCTTCCGCGGAGGGCGAAAACCAGAGGTACATACTTACGCTCTTTGTTTACATTTTTCAGGCATTCTGTTCTCATTCTGGTTCTCGTGGTATTGCGTAGTAACCAGAAAATTGGGTCATGAACGACATTTATTTTGGAAACTCTTGTCATTCTTGTTTAAAAGTACTAAATATGTACAGCTTGGTACGATGGTCATTTTATGGCATCTGCAGTGTAGTATTGTGATAAACGGCTCTGAGTTTTAAGAACGGACCTTTTTTAGTCTGATTGCATAACTTGTACCTACTAAGTTTTTTGTACTGTTACCTCATTCACATCTATTCATTCAGCCAATATTTTAATTGGCTGAATGAATAGATAAAGTTTTACTATGCACATTAGGGTTGATGAAAGAACAGTAGGGGAAGAATAAATAGTTATATTTTTGTAATAGTTACGCTACTTACCTTCAACCCTTTATTTTATGTGCCACTGCTGGGTACGAGTCTCTTCCCACAACTGGGGAAGGCCTGTTACACTAATTACTTTAAAATTATTAATTTCTTCAATTTTTGCATACCCTTTAGCTCTTAGCTTTAATTTATCTTTGTAGTCTTTCTATAATAGGAATATTTGTAAAAATAAAATATTTTAATTTTTAAACAATTTCAATTAACATGTCCTGTTTTCAAACAGTTTTAAAACAATATGAAATTAATGTTTTCTAGATCTTATCGATATTATATTAAAGATATTTTCTTATGCAATCATAGAGTAAAATAAAACACACTGTCACGATGTGATAAACTTAAGCATGCATTATTATGTGTAATGCATCATCTAATGGTGAATGATGCAGCATTGGACTGCTATAGGCAGAATAGATATGATGCATTGCTCTGAACTCAGAACTAAAATAATAACCTCATAAATTGTAACCCAGCAACCACACACATCTTCCGAAAAATGATTAAAATAGCTTCACTGTAACTTGAAGTGTGGTAACTGCACTTCTCCACTGGCAGAGCATCAGGGTACCTGTAATAGTACTGACTTTAACATTTGTTTGCAGTCCCGCAGGAGGCAGCAAACTTGACCTGATCACCAATGTCAAGTCTCAGATGACTGGTTGGCTGGGCTCTGGCATCCAGATCCCAGGGCTCAGGAAAAACGAGGCCCCGCCTGCCGACGCAGCTGAGGCCCCGCAGCCAGTGGAGCCTGAGTTAGAGCCCAAGCCGGAGGGCAAGGACGATGATGATAACTCTAGGTATAATAGGTACGAGGGGTGGGCGGATAAATGAGTTTGCATATTGTTCATCACTTCCTCGCTTTGGTGTGGTGTTTCTGGGAACTTAGAATATTTAATGACTTTTATATTGGTAGGGTTTTTAGGGTTCCGTATTAAAAGGTAAAAGGGGAGCCTATTGCTAGGACTTCTCTGTCTGGCTGTTACCAGACTGTATCTCATATTAGACAGTTAAAATTTTCACAGATGATGTATTTCTGTTGCTGCTATAACAACACATGCAAAAAAATTATAAAATAAATATTTATTTGGGGCTCACATATGTACAACAAATGTGATTAATTTTTGCATGTTTTTAGTCAATATTGATATCGATAGCCCCTTAAAATATTTAGCTGTAAAAATAAATAATGAAATTCAAATAAAACAAATATTAAGATTGGTTAACAAATCTTTGACTGGTAAATTTTTTATATTTTTCTTCCCGGAAACATGACATCATGCAATGCAATAAAGTACTATAATCTAATAATATTATTTTTCTGAAATGGTAACCACAAAATTGTTCACATGCTTTTGCAATCTGTTGGCACTAACCCGAATTATTGTGATTGGTTGTAATAGTTTAGTTCTAATTGGAATGCTTATGTAATCGATTTTTATGATTTTTTCAGCTTGCAGCACTTAATGTTATCATAATAAAGCACATTCAAACAAAAATTCATTAGACAAAATTACGTAACAGTCGAAAACTTTAAGAATTTTATCATAAAAGTAAAAAAATTTCCATACATATACATTTATCAATAGAATTAGTAAATTGATCTTTTATCTTGTTATGAGTAACAGTCAGTAGTGTGATGAAGTACCATTGTTGTCAAATTACATTAAATAATACCATCGAATTACCAACATCGTTGCAGAAAACATAATTTACAAGTATATATATTTTTCACCAACCATTATATTAAAAATTGAAAGTAAAATCATATTCCAACAGTTGAAGCATTTATGTTTAATGGAAAAAGATAATATCTTTTAAAATTAACATTGATATAACTAGATGACTTAAGTTTTACCGAGATTCACAATCGAGTCGGTAAACTCATTTATTCTGCTGAAACCTCATTTTATACAATTTTAGACGCAATTTTAGTATTGTTGATATTGTTTCATTAATATTTGTAGTTGAACTTAATCCTATGTACCTAAATAATTTCATAAGATTGCGTGTTGCAATAAAATTGTGTTATCAACTTAGATAGTTTTCATATCGACATTTAGTTGAAACCTTTCAATTAAAAGATGAATCCATTTCATTGATATTAAACACGGCATGTAACTGCAGTGTTTGTGTTTGTGTGTAGGGAAATTTTGATATAGGTAATGCATTCTTTAACCAGGATGACGATTTATGATCCCAAGTTTTTATGTCTTTTCTATAGCGAGTTACCCAAAGGGACTAATACTTCAATAAAATAATTATATAACTCATGTTACGAAAAAAACCGACTTAAAAGTTGTCGCGCACATACTTAAATTTAAGACTTTTATGGTTTTCTCTTGGATGCCGTTGTCAGAACTGGATCAAATTAAAATGGGATCAAACTGGAAGCATCAGATTTCAAACATAAAAATCCGTTCACCCAATCGAAAATTATGAGGTAACAAACATAAACGAATTGAGAACCTCCTTCTTTTTTTGAAGTTGGGTAAACAAACGGTTATGTAATATTTCAAACTACAAACACTAACGTACGATTTATTAAAATGGAAATAGAATGTATAATCCAGAAACCGGAAATTGCATTGGTTCTTTACAATCGAACTCCACTGGGAGCGTAATTCGCAATGCTCAGTGGAATATAGAGAAGCCAAGCTTCGTTATTTATTCAATATATTCTTGAAAATAAAATAAGGAATATGGAAAATTGTGGTTTACCAGCCAACTTGCAATTGAAGTGTCGTAGTTCTGTACACAAAGGATCCTATATTTTTACTGAGTTGGCTTCGAGAATTGGATAAGAGAAAAACACGGCGATCAAAAATATTTCTTCAGGCCCCTTTAAATATTACATGAAGATTCTGCTTGATATTACGGGTGAATGCTATTTATTTTGCAAGTTTTTCACGTCTTGACAAAAGAGTTTCATAAGAATACGATAAAATAAATGGAACTACAGACTTATTAACAGTTGGATCAACTATGCCTTGCCTTCAACCCTTATGTCTCACTGCTGGGCACGGGTCTTGGGTACGATCCGAAGGTCTTGGGTACGATTACCGGCGAGGCAAATGGGTATCTGTGTAAATGTGAAGCATATTTAGGTATTAATATCTCAAGGATCGGAACTGGCAAGGCCCTGTGTAAAAGTGTAACATTTATAACTGCTGACAGCGCGACTGGCGGAGCTGACAGCAGGCCCGCTTCCACTGGCGGCACCCCCACTGAAGAGCAGCCCGCCGGCGTCGGTAATGGTAAGAATATAAATTGTACACGCGTTGTAAACTTTTATTTAGTTAATAGCTTTGTCCCATAGCTAAGTAGGAGTTGTAAAATTGTTCAATGTTATAAATATTATGTGCAATGTTTTATCATGTTGTGTTGAATTAGTTTGTTATGTTATCACACATTTTTTTCGTAGTTGCTATTTTGTTATAATTTAGCATTCACATAATTCCAGATACCCAGAGTAGAAAGTTGTTCTCGGTTGACGCTATAGAGGTTCCTGATATGCAAGAACGTTAGTATTTTCATTTTTTTTATGTTCCATTGACGAGCTGCAAATTTGTCAAAATGTCTCATTTATAATCTATACTATAATATAATATTATAAAGAGGAAAGATTTGATTGTTTGTTTGTATTGAATAGACTCCGAAACTACTGGACCGATTTTAAAAA